>PVJH01015504.1:0-53337 GCA_004026705.1 Nesogale talazaci
CTAGAATTAGAGAAAAATGTCTCTGACTAGGGCCTTTCCACACTTCCCATTACTGTGCAGAATGGGGAATCATCTAGAAAACTTTTTTTTTCCTAAAAGAAAGTTGGAAATAATGGATTGGCACTCACCCACAGGCAAACATGTTTTCCTTCCACAAGCTCTATCTGAGTTGACCTGTGTGTCTCTATTCTTTTTTCACTTGTCATTCATTTATGCCTTTTGTGAAGCAAATAATGAATGGATGGTCTCAGTTCTTAAGGAACTTGGAATAGCTCATTGAGAACTTCTAGGCAGGTGGTTGATAGGATTCTTTGGTAAACTTACTTCTTTTGTAGGAGAGTGAAGTCTCTTCACAGCTGATTAGCCAGTCTTATCTCAGAGTTCATCCTTCTCAAAGGCAGTGTCTCCTTCTTCTAAAGGTTAGTTCTTTACCTTTGTAAGTCAGATTACTCTTTTTCAGTAGTGGCCTTAGCACCTACCCCACAGTAGTCACTGGAATAAATACATAAATACATCTGTTCTGCTTTCAGGTTTTAAGGCAGATAGATTTTCATGTTTTAAAAAAGGTAATACTCTCATCTGGCTTCAGGTTTAGTGTTTGTGCTGCAGATGCAAGCACTTGGCTTTCGTTGTAGGATATCCTTGTCTGGTGGACTTATTGCATTGTCTTTGCTATTAATCAGCATTCTCAGAATAGCTTTATGTTTATTACAGTCGTTTGCATTTACTGCCACTTAGTGCAACTCTGTGAGGTAGTCAAACACACTGCTCTGCTGTGGAGAAAGGACGCCAGGAGTCTGCCGGTTACGTGAGGTCATCTTGAGGGTGAGCGAGTGATGAGTGAAGACTCTGTGCCCTGAGGTCCTCCCTGGAGGCCTTCTCCATAATGGCAGAGCAGAGGTGAGAGAATTGGGAAGTTAGAAGAAGGACTTCCGTGAGGAAGGTGGGAAGCAATTTTCTCATTACCACCCAATGAGTGTTGGGATAGTGTCACACTGTGCTTGGGTAGCAGGATGAATGCTTGAGCAAGGTTGACAAAAATACTATATAAAAATGTCCATCTGTTGGTGCCCTGATCTGAGAAGAGATGGTTGGGGCGTGAGTGTCGGATGGCTCTCAGATTCTTAGGGATCTCGAGTCCATGTACTCGTAGCCCTGACTTCACCCTGAAGTTGTGTTTCTTCCGCTTCAACCAGACCTAATATAGTGTGAGGATCACAGCATGCGTGTCTGCAATAGTTGAAAGAACAACTTCCGCGTCTTTGCTCAGGTAGAAGGCTATGGAGAAGGAAGCATCTAAATGAACAGCCCTGGACCGGGAGCCATTTTTCTTTCTCCAGATATTCCAAAACTCTGGGGGAGAGGAGGCACATCCGTGCTGGAAGGTGCAGCTGAAGGTATTTTTCAGCCAGCTTCTCATCTACACTGGCTCAGTCATGATAACGATATATTGAGTGCTCCCATGTAGCACACCGAGATAAGTCAGATCTTACATGTTATAAGTTCAATTACTCACAAGCTACAGATACTATTACTGTTCTCATTTTCTAGATGAGTGATTTGAAGCTGATAGACATGAAAGAACCCACCTAGAGATCACGTAGTTCGTAAAGGATGAGATCAAGTTTGAACCTCAATTTTCCAATCCTATTTAAAGGTCTGTACCTTCAACTACAGTCTTATATTAGCCACTGACAAATAGGGTTTAGAAAAAAAGAGGTTTCATATTCAAAGGCTGTCCTGGCACATAGGTTTATAATTGCATGCTAAGCCCATTGCTGTTGAGCTCAAGTAGACTCTTGGTGACTTTATAAGACAGAGTCGAATTAACTGCCTGATATGGTTTCCAAGGTCAAAATCTATGCCGGAGCAGACTGCCACATCATTTTCTCATAGAACAGCTTACTTAAGTTAACAGTCCTCGGGACAGCAGCCGAGCACTTAATCCCTGTGCCATCAAGACCCCTTCCTCTTAGTAAGGATCTCGTCTGTTGGGAAGGGTGGAAAGGCCATGTCTGGGCCCCCTTAGAAAGGTTGCTCCTGTCTTCATTAGTGCTGCTACCACAAGTGTGTAGCTTCAAAGAACAGAAATTTATTTTCATCACAATCAAGAGATGAAGTGCTTGTCTATTTTGTTGCTGTCATCCAAGTGCTTTTCAGTTCCTGGTCAGTCTTCACTGGGCACCGCTTGTCCCTCATTTATACTTGCTTGTCTCTGTGCTCTTCTGTCACTCAGAAGTGAGTAGATGAAGATAGACCTGACACGGATAGGACCTCATTCACATTACAAAGAAGTCCTATTTCCCAATGGGATGACGTACGTATATTTTGGGGCCATGTAAGTCAGTCCCCCAGCTACTCTGCTGGTGCTACACACTGGCTGCTGAGATAGTGGTGGGAATGCTAAGTGCTTGTGACTCTCTGCTGTTGAATTGATCCAGACTCATTGCGACCCTGTGTGACAGAGTAGAACTAAGTCACAAGGTTTCCAAGGCTGCATCCTCTAGTCTTGGTGGCACGGCGCTTAAAGCGCTTGATTCCACCTCAGACCCACCAACTACCTTGCAGGAAAGCTGTGGCAGTGCATGTGTGTGAAGACTTCCATCCTGGGAAGCTCTGTGGGGCAGGTCTAGTGCTATCTCCTGTAGGGCTGCTTGGAACCAACATGGACTTGATGGCAGTGGGTTCAGGGTAGGAGCCGTTAAGGAGGCAGACTGCTCCAACTGTTCATGGTTACCCCCTTCTCTCGTGGAGCAGCTGGTGGGTTCCCACCTTTCAAGTGCTTAACCACTCCAAGAAGACCTGTAGGCTTCATGGAGGCTAGTCATTTTTTGGTTTATGAAAGAGGAAACCGAGTCACAGCCTGGAACAATTTCACTCAATTTGGTATTACAGCTTTAGTTTCTCAGAAAATGAAACATTTAGAGGCCAGCTCCAATGTCCTAGCTCCCAGTCCAGCCCCCAGCCTTCAGCACTGTGGTTTAGTCCAAGATCATCCTTCTAGATAGGGTTTAGACGAGAGAAGGCGACTCTAGCTCACCGGTTCTCAACTTTCCTAATGCTCTGACCTTTAAATACAGTTCCTCATGTTTTGATGACCCCCCCATCATAAAATTATTTTTGTTGCGAATTCATCACTGTAATTTGGCTAGTTATGAATCGGTCTACCCTTGTGAAAGGGTCTTTTGACCCTCAAAGAGGTCACGACCTACAGATTGAGAACTGCTGCTGCTCCTTCTTGCACTTAGGAAATGGTTTGAGAGTAAGTGAAGGACAGCCAGATTCTCTCAGTATTGTAAAGCCTCTCCCTACAGGAAATTGGATTAATTCTTGCGGTCTTCAGGATATCAGACTGTACACACTTCAGGGAAGATTCACTGCAGAGTTCCCTGGGGGCATCAAACAGTTGGCTCCATGTTAACAGCGGATTCACTCTGGCACAGCCGACAGGTCACAATAGCTTCTCCTCCCAACTTCAGAGGCTTAGAGAGAGGGGGTGGATGGGAGCTCAGAAGCAAACACAGTAGGGTTCACCCCATTGAGCAGTGGCTTCTACAGTCAAGGGAGAGATGGGTGCTGTTTTGGATCATGCTCTAATTCTGAGACAAGACCCCCATGGGCTGCAGGATGGTCCGGACCATCTTCAAACTGGAGGACTCGACATCAGTTAAAGGTGATGACTTACAGGTGCGAGTGCCAACTCGCTCCCTGGCTTCATTCCTTAGCAGCTCAGTCACCTCCAGGGGGCATATGAGCATCTAGTCATTCTCCAAGCTGATCATTGGGTACAATTATTATCCCCGATTCTATATCAACCGCCGAGTGGGAGTGATCTGATGCTGCAGGATGAAAAGGTCCTTAGCACAAAACCAGCAGGCACAACAGTCTCCTTGAGAGCTTTAAACAATAAACTCCCCACTTTTCCTTAGAGTAGTATAGAAAGCAAATGTGAAGCATACTGCCGAATGGTCTTTGCCTAACAGGATATGCTGTGACTCCACCAATTTGTTGTGAAGTCTGAGCCAGAGCGCCCTGCCTTCTAGTTTGCAGGTATTTTTTTTTTGTCCGAGCCTAAAGGTCTCAAAGCAATGATCGGAATGTTTCTTGATCTTGAACTTCTCTTAGGCCCTTCACCAGTTAAAGCAGACAAAGTGGGTGCCTCTGAGTGTCTGCTGGATTGTCGTGTGGTAAACTTTCTGATTTTAGTCGTTTGCTAAGATTGTTCGGATCTGAACAGTTTCAAGTGCTGTAGCCCATGCAGATGAGCCTCGCCCCTTTCTTGCTCTTGTCTCTAACCCCATAAAAATCCAATAGACTCACAGAATGCCTCAGAGGAGGCCTGGTTTAAACTAAGCAGGTGTAGCCTATTCACCTTCTGCTCTGCTCATGACCTTCACCAGGAGGAGAGACTACAGAGATTGAGGATGCTGAGTGGGTCCCGATCCCTCCTTCCACATGTTCTGATGTCTGATTGGACAATCAGAGCAACAGGCAAAGGATAAAATGCTGGCCAGGGTAGTGTGAGAAGGCAACTTTGAATTCTAAACACCATGACAAACCAGCAGGCAGCCATTCTTTGCAGAGGACTCACAACTCCCATGAAAGGACACTCTGTTTCTTGAGACTGGGATGTTGTTTTTGAAATGTGGACAGACTTTTTAGTCATGTGGAACTCAAATCTGATGTGCAAGGAACTGTTTTGAGTTTAACACAAATGCATTTGCAGATGTTGAGCCCTTTCCTCAAAGCAAAGTTATTCTGTGAGCCCAAACAAAAATGCAACAAGAACAAAAACAGCAACAACAAAGACATGAATTCACCCTTGAGTGGCCACCAGTTTACCCATGCATTGTTCTGGATACTGCACCTTTTGGGAAAGCAAATCACACAGAGGACAGGGGGCCACATACCCCTCTCTCAGGGGTCATCAGCTTGTTGGTCATCAGTTGGGTTTTCAAACTTAGGAAACCGCAGACTTCTTCAATGGATTTTGAAACAGTTGAGGAACGTACCAAGAGTATTCAACAGGCAATGTTTCCTCCCATACAATTACACCAGGAAACCCAGCAGTTAGAGGTGAAGAAAGTTGAAACGTTCTTTGGATGATTTCAGATGCTGGAGTACAAGAATGTCTTCAGAAATCACCCATCCCAAATGATTCCTTTACAGTGGAGGAAATGGGGACCCACAGAGGGTAGATGATTTGCCAAGTTTACTTGGGAAATCAAATCTTGACCAGCCAGTTCTCATTTTGTTCCCCTCGGCCCTGCCTCTAAGGAGCCTGGTGGCACACTGTTGAGTACTCAGGGACTGTTAACCATCAACTCAGTGGTTTCAACTCACCAGTGGATCCTGGGGAGATGGTGGGGCTTTATCTGCTCCCTTATTTCCAGACTGTTGGTGTGAGGTGCTGTTGCATCCATTCTGACTCGTGGTGACCCCATGTGTAACAAAATCTGTCCTGGTCTTGCATCAACTTCACAATTTTCTTATATTTCATTGTCAAAGCCACTGTGTCAGTCCATTCCCTTCTGCTTTTTCGCTGACCCTCCACTTTACCAAGCATGACGCCCTTCTCCAGGGACTGGTCTCCCCTGATAACATGTCCAGAGTATGTGAGATGAAGTCTCGTCATTCTTGCTTCTAAGGAGCATTCTGGTTGCACTTCTTCCAAGTCTGATTTATTTGTTCTTTCAAAAGTGCATGATCTGGGCGGGGTAGTTGGTGGGGTCTGGGGGTGGGGGGGTGAGGAATGAAAAAAAGGAGGATCTGATTCCAAGGGCTCATTGGAAAGTAAATGAACTACATGTATAAATATGTTGGATGCAATTGATGTAAAGTTTATAACAAGAGTTGTAAGAGCCCCAAAAGCCCCCCAATAAAATGATCTCAATAAAAAGAAAAAAGGTGCATGATACTTTTTTGGAACATCATTGTTCAGATGCATTGATTTTACTTTGGTCTTCCTTATTCAGTTTCCAACTGTCACATGCATATGAGGCAATTGCAAACACCATGGCTTGGGTCATGCTCACCTTAGTCCTCAACATATCAGTCTTGTTTTTCAACACTTTAAAGAAGTCTTGTGCCATAGACTTACTCAATGAAAGGCATCATTTGATCGCTTGACTGCTACTTCCATGAGCATTGATTTTGGATCCAAGCAAGATGAAGTCCTTTACAAATTTGATCTTTTCTCCATAGTTGTAAGGATTTTGTTTTCTCTCCATTGAGTTGTCATCCATACTGATGTCTATAATCCTCGATCTCAACCCTGTGTAGGATTATGAGTTAGAATCAACGTGAGGGCAATGGTTGTGGTTTGGGGGTTCTACATCTAAGAAGTACAGATAGCACTAGGGTTGAAGCACTCAGCTGTGTAGCCAAAAGCTTACTGGCATTGTGAACCTCATACCAGTTTCCCCACAGGAAAAAAACAAAACAAAACTGGCAGTCTGCTCTTACAAAGACTACACTGGGCTCATCTCCTCCCTGCAACCCCTCTGTAAGATGATGTCGCTTCACCTATTGATGGGCTTTGAGTCCCCAATCTGTACTCCCCCTTATTTATAATGATATAATTTTACTTCTTTAATGCTTGACACTGGATCCCTTCAACAGCTTGTGGTCACACAGGCTGGTGTGCTTCCTCCATGTAAGCTTTGTTGCTTCTGGATTGGATGGCCGCTTGTTTACTGAAACCTTTAAGACCCCAGATGCTATATCTTTTGATAGCTGGACACCATCAGCCTTCTTCACCACCTTAGCTTATGCACACATTTGTCTTCAGTGATCATGTTGGGAAGGTGAGCATCATGGAATGCCAATTTAATAGAACAAAGTGTTCTTGCACTGAGGAGTTAGGGTGCAGTGTAGTAACGATGAAATATGCAATTTTCCTCTAGTTTTCAAATGCTTCCTCCATCTGCTATCATGATCCGAATTCTGCCAGACAAACCCAGCTAGACCTGGGGATGTACACTGGAGTTGGAAACATGGGGAATTTAGGATAGATGATCCCTCAGGACTAGTGGTGGGAGTGGTGATATTGGGTGGGTGGAGGGATGGTGGAATAGAAAGGGGGAATCAATTTCAGGGATCTACATATAACCTCCTCTCTGGGGCACAGACAAAAGGGAAGTGAGTGAAGGGACACTTTGGACAGTGTATGATATGAAACAGTAATAATGATTTGTAAATTATTAAGGGTTCATGGAGGAGGGGAAGGAGGGAGGGAAGGGAAATATGAGGGGGTCTAAGTGGAGGGAGGATGTTTTGAGAGTGGCAAATGTGGTCTACATACAATTGATGTATTTATGGATCATGATGGGAATTATATGAGCCCCCAATAAAATGATTCATTTAAAAAAAAAGGTGGGGGGGGGGAAGAGGAACTTATACCAACTTATACCAAGTGGAAAATATTTGGAAATGAAGATGGCATCATGTGTACAAATATGCTTGATACAAATGATGTATTGAATGTTATAAGAGCTGTAAGAGCCCCCAATAAAATTATTGGGAAAAAAAGCAGCAAAAAAAAAAAAAAGATTACAGTGTTGAAAACTCAATGAGATAATGCTACTCTGTTTTATAGGTCACTGTTTGTCATAATTTACGTGGTGGCAATGAGGTTTTTAAAAATGATTTTATTTTTCACAGTTTCATCAACTGACCAATTCCCCTTTCATGTATTTCAATAGTTCAATCACATTCATAAGACTGATACAACCACTACCACACAATCCCAGGATATCTGTTCCTCCTTGAACTGGTTGTTGCTGGCTTTTTCACCAGCCTATCCTGCCATGTCCATTTGAATCTATTAATCTAGTTGTCTCTATGGTTTTATCTAGTCTGGGTTTCTTTGGTTTGGTTTTACTTCTGTTCTGACATCAACAGCACATACAACACTTCTTCCTCTGAATCTAGTCCCTGGAACTAGAATAAATCTCACAAGTTAAAGGGCAGAGTCTTCCAGACTGCCGATTCTGTCCAAGTTCTCAGATGCTAGATGCCACTTGAGTCCCCACAGCACATTCACATCTGGCCTGCTAGCTATAACTGAATCCTCCCCTACCCCTACCCCGTTCACGATCCTACCCTAAGCTCAGGGGTTCTCAAGATGCCCCACATTTCTTACTTTCTGGATTCAAATTTTTGGATTTCATGTACTTCCTCAGTACACCAACCACAAGCTCAGGGATCCTCAGATGAACCTCACTTCTGTTCTGCTGATTTTCACTTTCCTCTTGTAATTGATAATTTACTAGAACCACTCACAGAAAGTGCTATGACCACAATTGTACCAGAGTACAGAGGAAGGGGGATACAAAGAAAGTTGTGTATAAGACAGGAACCAGGAGGCTTCCAACACGGAGCCTCCACTCTTAAAATGAAACACATCCCTTTCCCATGTGCCTCATTCTTGCTTGCCAACCAGGAGCCCATGAACTTCTGTACCCAGAGCCTTTATTAGGACTTCATTTAAAAAAAAATCTAACTCCACCTCCATCCCCTGAGTTGATATCATATGGTGGGTCTTTCTGCCATAGTAAACCCTTAACCCAACATGACTCAAAAGCACTTAGATGTGCTTTGGAGTCTTCATCAAAGACTCTTCAGTCACTGATGGTTGTAAAGGTTTCAACAGTGTAACCAAGGACGGCACTCAAATTCTTTGTGTGATGTTAACATCTTTGTTACCCCAGTATAGTGGTTGGCAAACTGCAGCTTGCGAGCCATATTTGGCTCTGAAATAACATTGAAAACATTTGAAGTTTATTCTTTCAGATCACGGTGATTTCATTTGTTTGGAAAAACATATCTAAGGCTCTTTAGTGATTTTAAAGTTGTTAGGAGGGACAGGATTGGCTATTTGGTCTCAAGACCTGCCCTAGTAGGTCGCTCAAGTCCCAGTTTTCTAATGTGCATTCAAGGCAGATTCAATTACCTTTGTCTTCTTTTTCTCTGCTCCACTTTACCAATTAACTTACCACGAAATTAAGGAAAACATAGCATTTAGGGAAGTATTTCTCAAAATATAACTCACAACCCTTTTTATCATTGTCATCTTAAATGCCTTTAAAGCAGTGGTTCTCAACCTTCCTCAAGTTGTGACCCTTTCATACAGTTCCTCATGTTGTGGTGACCTCTAATCATAAAATTATTTTTGTTGCTACCTCATGAGTATAATTTTGCTACTATTATGAATTGTAATACAAGTATCTGTTTACAGATATGTTATGTAAATATCATATGAATGAATGTTATGTAAATATCTGATATGTAGGATGCATTTTCTTTATATATATAATTTTATTTGGGGCTCATACAACATTTTCACAGTCCATGCATCCATTGTTTCCAGCACATTTGTACCTTTGTTGCCCTCATCATTCTCAAAATATTTTCTTTCTACTTGAAGTCTTAGTATCAGCTCCTCATTTTCCCCCTCCCTCTCCGACCCTCCCTCCCTCCCTCTCTTCCAAACCCTTGATAATTTAGAAATGATCATTTTTGCATATCTTATGCTGTCCAATGTTTCCCTTCACCCACTTCTGTTGTTCATCCCCCAGGGAGGGGACTGTATGTAGATCGTTGTGATCGGTTTCCCCTTTCTACCCCACCTTCTCCTTCTCCTGGTATCTCTACTTCCATTATTGGTCTTGAGGGATTTATTTGTTCTGGATTCCTTATTTCCAGCTCTGATCTGTAACAATGTACATCCTCTGGTCTAGCCCACATTTGTAAGGTAGAATTGGGATCATGATAGTAAGGGTGGAGTGGCAGAGGAAGTATTAAAAAATGAGAGGAATGTTGTATGTTTCATTGGTGCTATACTGAACCCTGATGGTTCAACTCCTCCCCATGACCTTTCTCTAAGGGGATGTCCAATTGTTTATAAATGGGCTTTGGGTCCTCACTCTGCATTCCCCCTCATTCTCAATGATATGATTTTTTTTTTATTCTTTGATGCCTGATAACTGATCCTATGGATACCTCGTGATAACGCAGACTGGTGTGCTTCTTCCATGTGGGCTTTGTTGCTTCTGAGCTAGATGGCTGCTTGTTTATCTTCAAGCCTTTAAGACCCCAGACACTATATCTTTTGATAGTTGGGCACCATCAGCTTTCTTCACCACATTTGCTTATGTATCCACTTTGTCTTCAGCAATCTTGTCAGGAAGGTGAGCATCATGGAATACCAGTTGAATAGAACAAAGTGTTCTTGCAGGGAGGGAATACTTGAGTAGAGGCCCAATGTCTATCTGCTACCTTAATACTAAACCTATAAATATATTCATATAGATCTATTTCCCCATCATCATATAGAAATACATTTATATATGTTCATGCCTGTATTTAGACCTCTATAATTGCCCTTCGCCTTCTAGTTCTTTACTCTATTTCCTTTTTCACCCTCTTGCCACACTATCATGTTCTGCCTTCATTTGTATTTCAGTTAATTCCTTTCAGTTACATTGTCCTTGATCAAGCCCTACCAGGCCCTCTATACCCTCCTTGCTGTCGATTTTAGATAACTTGTTCTCTTGTTCCTGGGGTTGTTAATACCCACTTCCTTCCCCCTGCAGCCCCCTCTCCCATGTCCTCCCAGAAATGTCAGTCCTTCTGTTTTCTTCTCCAGATTGCTTATCCCACCTATCTTATCTAGATAGACCGTGCAGGATGTACTTTCATTGTTACAAATTTAACATAATTAAAGTATAGTGAATAATTATAAAAACAGCATATAATTATATATTGTGAAATTTTTATTTCTAATTACAAATAAATGATTTTTTTTCTTGAAGCATCAATGTAGCATGGGTAACAGTCTTCATGCCAGCTACTCTTATGTGGGCATATCTGCATGTAGGTGGACCCACTTGGAAACAGATAGCGGTGCAGTGTCTCAGTCCCCTAAGATCATCTGAAATATGTGTTTTCCAATGGTCTCAGGTGGCCCCTATGAAAGGGGAATATGACCCCCCAAGGGATTGTGACCCACAGGTTGAGAATCACTGTTTGAAAGGCTCAATCTCTGTCTTACTCAGCCCTCCTAAATAAATTGCGTGGCTTTGGGTATCTGTATTTTTATAAGGTCCACAATAATTCTTATGCATATTAAATGTAGGAACTGCCAATCTAAGACCAACAAACAGATTGATGACACACAACAAGGAATGGCCCCAATCTTTTTTCCCTCAGTAGTTTTATTCACAAGCACATAATTTATGTATCATATAATTCAATAGCTCAATCATCCAATCATAACAGAGAAGAGTACAATAGCTCCACATTAATTTTAGCACATTCTCCCCTCCTGTTTTCATTAGTTACTCCTGAAATCCACACTTCTCTACCTATCTCCATGTCTTGCATCCCCCATATCCGCTTGCGTTAGTTATTATCATTGTGCATCCACTTCTCCTGTGCCTCACATATGGGAGCCCCAATAGAAAATAAAAACCTTCTAAGGTGGTAAGGGTAGAAACCTAACAGGATACAAAACCACTGATAAGGCATAGGAAGCAAATGCTGCCCCCCCCCCTCCCCCCCACAATATTAAAAAAGTCAGGGAAGAAAGTTCTATTTTGGAACCAGTAAGAGATACTTGCACCCAGAAGAAGCTCAGGTCCCCGCTATAGGGTGGTCAACTGGCCAAATATCCATTTCGACCTGGCATTATCAAGATTACAATGACCTCTGCCTAATCAAAAGGCTGGTAAAGAGTTTTGCCTGTGGCTAGTGCGACTCTGCCAGTGACTCAGGCTGAGAAGATACTCTGCAGATGGATTTTGGGCTCTCACCAGCACCCACAGCCCTCCAAAAATTGGGTGTTCATAATTTTGGGTGTTCAAAAATTGGGTGTTCTAATGCTTTTCTCCTCACCATATTTGAGATTTATAGTTGTCATCTTTGGGTCATGCAAGCTGCTGTGCTTCGTCCTTGTGGTCTTAGTTGACTCCTCATTTAGAAGACTACCTGTGTGAATATCAGCCTTTAAGACCACAGACACTATTTTGATTGATAGCAAGGTACCATGTGTGTTCTTCACCACACTTACTGTAGCACCTGTATCTTCCAGCACCTGTATCTTCCATGAAGGTGGGTATCAAGCAGGGCCATGACGTAAGAACTGATTGTTGTTAAGTTGGAGCTAGAATTTAGTGTGAACCTCAAACTCATACCTGGATCTAAGCCTTTTAAAAAATTTTGCTGTATGTTGGAAGTCAATACATATGTCATATCTTCCATAATTCAGTCATGTCAAACCTAATTGTGCAGTCTCTTCCATAATAAGAGACATTTTCCAAAACAGACTTTTCCTTCCTGGACTACTTGAAATCATCTCCTTCTTATTTCCCCACCCTTTTACATCCTCCTTCCCCCAAGCTTCTGTTATAGGCCCCAAACTTTGAACATCACTGAATTTATCTGGAGGATACAGCTATATCTTGTTCTTGGCTATTCTTAGTGGCAGCTGTATAGTGAGTGAAACAGAGTTAATACTGGTTCAAAGAGTAATTACATCAGGACTCCCATTTTCCTAATCTCTGCTCTCAGCATAACTATAATGGTTAACTCCCACCCACCCCCTTCCCAGCCTGGAAATATTTATCTGTTCTGTGTTGCACTGCTTGGCTTGGTGGAAGGTAAATGAATGCTTGCAAGTGTCCTCAAATATACAAACCTACATGAGACTCTGTTGGTACACAGTACTTGGCCTCAAAATGTCTTGTAATGTCTCCACAAATAGTTCAGTCAGGGCCCCAATTACCTCTCTACGCAGGTAATTATTACTTCTGCCATTTAAGTGAAATTTCAGTACATTGCTTATAGCCATAAACTTATGAGCATATTTATGCTCTCCCTGGTTCTATTTATAGTGGAGATTTAAGATTCCATTGCAGCTGGGGTATAGCATAGAACTGTCCTTTAACATGAATTCATCTGATAATAAATAAAATAATACCAAAAGTGCAGTTGTTTTTCCCTCTACACTTATTAGATTAAACAAACAAACAAAAGTCACCCAATTTACCTTGCACACAGGAATGCTTATTTCATAGTATGCTAGCAACCACATAGTTCTGCAGGAATCCCGAGGAATGTGCTGTAGCAATGTGATGTCGTGGTGGCTTGTCGGAAGTCTCATTGTGGGCTTTGACCGGCTTTGTGGTATGTTTTGCAGCATGCACTTTCTGACAAGGCGTGTGTGAAATCCTTTGACCCAAAGATTACCTGCTTACAGGAATGCCTTATCACCACCTTCCAGGAAGCCTACTTTGTCTCTGAAAGTTTTGAAGAAGCCAAAGAAAAGATGAGGTAAACTTGAATGTCCGTCCTTCTAAAGAAAAATGTTTTTTCCCCTTCTACTTCTTTCCTCAGCTATCTCTCATATCAACAGAGGCTGATGGCAAATTCTTCTCTTTCTGTTTATTCTGCAGGGACTTTGCGAAGTCAATTACCCGTCCCTTCTCCGTATACTTCAATCCCTACACACAAAGCATTGAAATTCTGAAAGACACCAGAAGTATTGAAAATGTGGTGCAGGACCTTCGCAGTGATTTGAACACCGTGTGTGATGCCTTAAACAAAATGAACCAGTATCTGGGGATTTAATGTGCAGGACCAGGGTTGTGGCCAGCACAGTCTGTTGGGGGCTGAGTAACAAATCAGTCAAGGTCCTATCACACCAATACCTTTCTGTATCCTGACTAGCCTAGAAAGCATGCAGTTCCACATGTCTCTACTTACCTGTAACTCACTGTGTTCTGTGTGAAACACCATCAGGAACCCAATGACAGATAATCACCTGTATGAAAAATTATAATATGTTTCAATGTCTTAAATATACTTGACATTCCTGGTTCGAGTCCTTAACCAACTGCATCTCTTTAATGTTTATAATAATTCTAGCTTATGCCCTTTTTCTTCCTTGAATTGAAGTCATTCTTCTGTGTTCATTAGATAAAGTGAAAATAGCAAGAGGTTGGTTTCTGTTTTCAATAGTATCAGTTTTTTTTTTGTAGCATTGTTTGAGAGAAACCCAGAATTGTACAGAAGTACTCATCACAGTAACAAAAAGTTCAGTATTTTATTTTTAAGAATACTTGAGGAAACACAGCAGAGTTTAGAGTACTCTTTTAGATTGAGTGTAGGTTGCATTGACTATGTAGAAATGGAATTGTGGCATGCTTCCCAAAGTATGTTGGAAGGTAATACTTTCAGAAAGGATCCTAGAAATACTAAACAAATCATTTGTTGTAAAGTCGCTTCTGACTCATGAAAATTTCATGTGTGTCTGAGTAGAACCTGCATTCCATAGAATTTTCAATGGCTGATCTTTTGGAAGATCCCCTGACATTTCTTCCTATGCATCTCTGAGTAGTCTCAAATCTCATTTGGTCAGCAGCTGAGCGTGTTAACGACTTGTGCCACCCAACCACTCCCCAATGTATTCCGTGGTAGAGACGAAATCTTGGGACCATGAATGTTATGCTTGAATAAATTTAATTATCATGCTCAGGTGTCTGACCCATTTCTTTGGCCAGAGGACAATAAAATCATAAAGCTATAAATATTATATTTGATTTTAAAGTTCTAGAAATTGAGTTTGTGAGAGCCTAAGTGACTTACCCACTCTACACAGTTGGTTGTGCACGAAGATTTACAGTTCAGTGCAGCCTGCTTTTGGATTCCTGCGAAGTTCAAGTTAGGGTAGACCTGTGTTTATATGTAGCCAGAGAGGGGAAACTAATACCTACCAAAACTAATGCTTAATTCTAATTTGGCTTGGTTTGTGATCAAGGGTTGTTAATATTTTAGAGATGGACTTTCTCAATCCCAAACCAGGCTTGATCAATGAGTGATTATCCATGTTTCCAAAGTTTCCCGAAAACTTGAGGGAAATGCTGTGATAAACCATGAATGATTGATGGGCCTTGCTCTAAGTGTAATTAGTTGAGTAGGTAAACAAATAATAAGCTATTGTTGAGCTTATGAATTTGATTATCTTTTGATTCTGTCACCTAACAAAACCATGGTTCCTCCGATCTTTCTTTAGCAGGATAGAATACTGGGTGGAAAGAAAGGATGAAAGAAAAATGGAAACAAAACGCTCAGGATATAATTTTCAACTTAGCTATTCTGAGTTATTTGCTTGAGCGATTTTATGGGTTGTATTGTGTCCCCCCAAACATGTGCTATCATCCCACTTGGGTTGTGCGTGTGTGTGTCCTTTTTATTTTAAAGAGGCTGGACTAGTGTAAGGTTATTTTTTAAGTCCAACCTATTTCTGACATGAAAGAGGATAAATAAGCAAATGAGAAAGTAGACGTGGAGATAGACACATGCTCAGCCACATGAAGACCATCCAAGAGCATAAAGTCAGAGAGACAAGGACTTTGCATGTACACACACACATTTTTTCTAGGGCCAGCACCTTGAATTCAGACTTATAGCTTACTAAATTTTGATAAGGTAAATTTTTTAAAACCAACTATTTGCAGAATTTTTGTTATTGCAGCACTAGATAAGACAAATAATACCCAAGGTTTTTTTTTTTTTTTAAATAAGAAGTTACATATCATTTGAAACTAATTCACACATTTGTATGGTGACCAGTATGAACTCGGATATTTCTCGACTAAATGCTTTCAAGAAGCATATGGGAAAGAGTGAAAATATACATCAAATGAAGATGAAGATTCAGAGTTTTGGTTGAATTCCTTATTAGGAGATTTCATTTCTGAAGGCAGCTCAGAACAATGTGAATTTTTGAGAAGGGATTTGGTGAATATGAGAGTCATGCGACTTAGGCGTTCTTCTAGACTACGGGATGGTCGATGATGAGGGAATGCGGACCAAAGCTGCACCACACTAAAGGGATCTCAAAGGAGCAGGTAGTTGTAGGTTTCTCCAGTTTTATAAATCCATCAACGCATGGTTTTTTGAATGTTGTTTTACTCGATGTAGAGGACCCTGGATAACCAAATAAAATCTCAACTGTTCTGGGATTCATTGGTTAATTTTCTCAGAGTTGAAAATTGGCTAGGAAAGTCAATGTTTGTCTTCCAGAGTTTTGTGATTTCTTTCACAATAGTCAAACACCAACAAGATAAACAGGTGTGCTTTAACCTAGTAGGGGCCCTGGCGGTGTAGTGGCGACATATCAGGCTGCAGTCAGAAGGGCTGACAGCCGGAAACCACCAGCAGAGCCCTGGGGGAAGGACTGGGCTTTCTGCTCCGATAAACAGGCCCGGTCTCTGAATTCCCCGGGGCTCATGTGAGTCAGCATGGACTCAATGGCAAGGAGTTTTGGTTTTTTGTGCTTTCACCTGTAGACTCCAATGAGAAGTGCTTAGCTAACTTTATTTAAGGAGGCATTCTATTTCATTGCAAACCAATTCCCTCAACCAAAAGGACAATGGCGCTGTTTTAAGATTATTGACTTACAGAGAGGACGGTTTCCTAACATGTGCAGAATCTGCCCTGTTTCAAAAACAGTTGCAAAGCAAATACTTTCCTACAGAGCTTATGTAAGTCTCATACAACGAGGAAGAATTACTTGATTCTTTTTAGATTTGTTCTCCATTCGATATAGCAGTAACCATGGTTTTCACTGTGTGAAACAATAGAATCATGGTTTTCATTTGTTGTGAGCATTTAACATGCAAATGCCATTACAACTAATGATGGGGAAAAATCCTATAAAATTTAATAGCCATCATAGGAAAGCCTTTGGCAGAAAAAGTTCCTGACTGGAAATGGAGCAACAAAATATTCGCAGCCAACTTCTCATCATATCTGATACCTGCTCAGTATAGCCATTTGTCTCAATTATGCTTCATGACTTATAGCTAAATTAAATAGTTCCAAGGGCAATTATAAATTTGAAGACACTTGCTCACTGTCATCATACTGTGAACCTCTACTTTATTTTGACTTTGCTGTAATCAGCTAATCAGAAATGAACACCAACTTCCAACACAAGACCAGTTTTTTTTTCCCGCTCATCACACTTTGCAAAAGACATCCACGAACCGATTAGTCCAGTTTTCTTGGCATCCTGTTGCCTGCATTGAATTTAGGTCAGACATCCAGTGTATTCTTAGGTGAACAGTTTATTGGGATCATAAGGAAAGAACCAATGGTTCACAAATTGCACCTTTTACAAAAGAGGAATCTTGGTCTAAGGTGTCAGGTTTGTTTGCTTTTGCATTAGAGGTTAGGGTTGTGATATTTGGGCTTCTGGCTTAGTTTCATTTATTTACTGTGTAATTTAGAAATAATGCTTTATGGGGATAATACATCTGTGCTTGCTTTGCTTGCACATAGTAAATGGGCCTGAGCCTAATGAATGTAAAGTATTGCAACATTTACCAACATGAAAAGTCTAAAATGAAAAACAGTCTGCTTTTACGAGGAAGCAAATAGAAATACAAAGTTTCATTTTCAAATGGAGTCATGGCTCACATCATCTCATTTTCTTCCTTCGAGAAGGAAACATTAACACGAACTGTAGTTGTCCTCCAATTCATTTGATCTAATTTTCAACTTCTGAAGACTCAAGCACTGATGCTTACTCTCATGAACCTTGTCTTACTTCTAATGAAAACCAAAGCAGCCCAGTGTTTCCCAGCGTGCCTGTCTGGCTTCTCCTCTCTTCTTTCTTCTCCTTCTATTCTCATAGACATTCTCTCATTTTGTGGCAATGATTCTTATGCAAATTGCATTCTGGAAAGCGACCAGGGAATTAATAGTGGAGGCCACTTCTTCAATATGAAATGTACATGTGTTCAAAATAAACCAGAGCATGAACCGAGGATGCGCGACGATGCAGTTGACTGTTACCTGTCTTGGCTGGGTGTTCCATCGCAGTCGGCTTTCTAGGCTCCGCTCACACTCTGCAGCTGGTGTTTAGTTTGGGTAACTTTCATGGAAGGAGATGACCAAGATATTCTTCAGGACTAAGACCACCAGCCTTTAGGTTAGCAGTCTTACCTTTTAACCGCCATGCCACCCACCAGGACTTCTCAGATGTGAACTTGGCCATCTCAAAACATTTATTCAGTTAGAACATTCTTAGACTGTATCAGACGGTAGAATTGGAAACACAGGGAATCCAGGGCAGATGATCTCCTCAGGACCAGGGCTGAAGGTGGCAATGCCACGAGGGTGGAGGGGAGGTGGGGTAGAAAGGGAGAACAGATTATAAGTATCTACATATAACCTCTCTGGGGGTACAGACAACAGAAGAGTGGGTGAAGGGAGACACTGGACAGTGTGTAAGACATGACAAAATAATAATTTATAAACTTTCAAGGATTCATGAGGAAGGAGGGAGGGGAGAACGGACAGGAAGGGGGAAAATGAGCAGCTGATATCAAGGGTTCAAGTAGAAAACATGTTTTGAGAATGATGATGGTGACAAATGTACACATGTGCTTGACACAATGGCTGTATGTATGGATTGTGATAAGAGTTGTATGAGCCCCCAATAAAATGATTTTTTTTTAAAAAAGAATGTATCAGATGCTGAGGTGGTTGTAGGGAATATGACCCAGGAAACTTGCGCCTGCTTTGGTTTCTATTTCAGTGAGGAGGTACACTAGATAGTCTGAAATCTGGCCAAATCTATGAAGAAAATACTGTATTTTTGAAATACATGAATCTCGCAAACAGCCACCCATCTATAGATTACAATTCAATGTAAAGGACACAAACATCTTCCCAATTGGACCAATAAATAACATCAGGATAAATGGAGAAAAGATTGAAATTGTCAAGGATTTGGTTGGATCCACAATCAATGCTCAGAAAGCAGCAGTCAAGGGGTCCGGTGACCCGTGGCATTGGGTAAATCTGCTGCACAGGACCTCTAGAGGGCACTGACGAGCAAGGATGTTACTTTGAGGCTAAGTTGCACCTGAGTCAAGCTGTCGAATTTTCCATTACTCCATATCCATGTGAAAGTTGGATGAAATATGAAAGACTGAAGAAAGAATCAGTACATTTGAATGACTGGCAAAGAATCTTGAAAGTGCCACAGACTGCCAAAACAAACCAGTCTGTTGTGGAAGAAGTATATCCAGAATGTTCCTTAGAAGCAAGAAGGATGAAGCTTCATCTTATGTACTTTGGACATAGATATATTTTTTGTTCCTTGGGGAGGCTGGTGGTTTTGAAATGCTGACTTTGCGTTTAGCAGTCCAAGACATAGCCCACTATGGCCCCTGTGTTCCTTTAAGAAATCTACTTCGGGGCTGAGCCCCAGTGGCATAGTGGTTGTGTGCAGGACTGCAGCCCACAGGTTGGCACTTCAAATCCAGCAGCAGCTCTCCAAGAGCAAGTCTGGGTCTCCTACTCCCACTGGGCCCACAAAAAAAAAGTGCTTTGGACATATTATCAAGAGAGACCAGTGCCAAGAAAAAGACACCATGCTTGGTAAAGTTGAGGGGCAGTGTAAACGAGGAAAATCTCCCTCAAGTTCAATGGGAACAGTGGGGGCCACAATGGGCTCCAATAGCAGATCAGTGGTAAGGTGGTTGGAGGACTGGGGAGTCATTTGTTCTGTGGTACACAGAGCCACAGTGGGTGGGAACCTGCGCTGCACACCTAACAACAACAGCGCTATGTGCGGTGAGTGATTTATGCGGCATGTTCTAGATAAAAATAGGGTAATGCTGGGGCTGTAGTAAAGGAGCAACAGGCGGAGTGGAGGGTAGGACAGAGAGCCTGGGAGGGAGTGGAGAAAGCTTTTTTGATCAAGAGCCACAGGATGTGAAGAAGCCTGGCAGAAAGGTGGCTCTGGAAAGAGGGTTCCTGGCAGAGGGAACAAGACCAAAGGCATAATGGAGGCTGATACGTTTGAAGAAGTGCGAGGTTGGCAGCGGACTCAAGGAGATGAAGGCAGCATGGGCGGCAAGGAGCAGATAACACAGGGCCTGACAGGGCTCCGCTGTGTTCTGCAAGGAGTGGGAAGCCATGGAAGGGCTGTAAGCAAGGCAGTCACTAGACCCGATTTATATTTTTAAGAGCTCATTCTGGATGCCGTGGGGAGTAGATTGTAGGGTTTAGAGGATGTGGTGGGGACAGGAATAGAAGTTGTGAAACCCATTAGGAGGTAGTTGCAATATTGGGGATCTGCAGAGTCAAATCTCATTGGCTGATGATAAATGTAATTAACATCATTATAATTCAAAAAATTACAAAGATTTGCAGAGGCTGGAATAACTGGTACCCAGGTTGGCATTTATGGGACTGGAGAAGTTGTCATCTAATAGCATCCTTTGTCTTTCACAAACACTTCTTTTGACAAAGCAGCATCATGTGTGACACTTTTCCTGGCCAGCTCTTAAGGACACAGAGGCAGCGTGGAAAGCTAATACAACTTCCCCCTCCTTGTGACTCAGATAATCACACCAAAGCAGACACAGAAGTAAGGAACATGGCATTGTTGGGGAACGTTTGTGGTGCTGATCCACAGAGCAAATCAAAACAACAACAAGTTCACCTTCTGGCCAACTGATTTGTTGGCTTCATTGTCCACTCTGGCCATTTCTAAAGGGACAGGCTATATAAATTTAAGTGCATCAGAGAAGTTTCTTTCCATCCCCCTCTTTGTCTGATTTCTCCCCAGTGCTGTATTTTGGACAGGCCAGAAAAGGTTCACTCGCTATGATTTCCTCCTCTCCCCAAGACTGATCGGTCTAGTTCAGCAGCTGGAAGTAGATTTCCTTCTTTGAGGAGATCACAGTGAGCCTGATGTTCTACCCAAGGGCGTCTGTGTTTATGGTGCCTGCAAACAGCATTCTCATAATCCAGCCTGGATACAGTTTTTATAATTGAACAATACAAACATCTGACAGATGTGGGCAGGGTAATTGGAAAGCTAGATGGCACAAAGAAATCAAGTTCATTTTCTGTCAAAAGCAAATCTTTAAAATAGATGCAAAAGGAAGCCCTGATTTTATGGGTTGAGAAAGATTATTTTCATTTTACAAGGTGATGCAGGAATTTCCCCAGCCCTCTCCTATTCCTTCTCGATCCTGTGTAGTCTTCTTACTTTGTACTTTGCTCATTTCCATGGAACTAGCAAGATGCTGAGTCAGTAGGTCTATTATTCCCAACGGTTTTCAAGCCACTGAACACATCCAATGTACAACTTGCCCAATTTTAGGGAACAGCTAACTTCACAGACGTTAATGAGGCCAATTATTGGCAAGTGAATTTGAAGTGAAGAACATATTAGGTTTGCCACGATAGCGGTTATTTGTTTATCGGGATTGATGGCGGCACACTTCCTTTTGATCATTACATCTGATTGATCACTGCACATGGCCGTATGAAAGAATGAGCTTCCCAAATCAGACAGTTACTTGGAAGAAAAATCTCTGCCTTGCAAGGGCAGAACTTGTTCCCCTATCCATTCCAGTGTGAAACCGTAGCCATTAAATCGGAATAGATTCTAATTAGTCTTCTCACAAATCTCTAAAACTTTTTGGTCTTTCTTGGTGAGCAGAATTTAAAAGGATCCTCAATTCTCCCCTTGCTCACGTACAGTCAATATCAAAGAAAATAACTTGCAGGCTAATACTTACTGCTGAAAATGAATGCAGGCACTGCAATCGTGATTTGAAGTGGCATTGGAAAGTATAATCTGATTCACCCAGCCAAATGATTACTGCAAGTACACATCATCAGCACGGCCCACTCTAGGACATTTGAATTGGTGATCAGCTGACAGCTAATTGCAGAGAGTCTGCCTCTGGAGTTTCTGCCTGGGCATAGAATGAGCAATCCCCATTACTCCTACCTAGCTAGAACCGAGGCTTTTTTTTTTTTTCCAATTTGGATTTTTTTTATAGTGGTTGTCTTTCTGCTTGTATTAAAATAGCTGTTGTTGGGCTCAACAACAACTCAACCTAATGCTGCCCAAGGGAGAACTGCCCCTGTGCCTTTCTGGGGCTGGAACTCTTTATGAGTGTAGAAAGCATCACCTTTCTCCTGTGGAGCTTCTGCTGGCCTTGCTTTGTGCAGCCCGTGCCATCAGGGCTTCTAGTGTCCTTGTTTCCCTAAAACCCCAAACCAAGTTCACTGCCATCCAGCTGATGCCAACTCATAGAGACTCTGTAGGACAGGATAGCATTGCCTCTGTGAATTTCTGAGACTATAACTCTTCATGGGCACAGGAAGCCCCGTTTGGGGACGGTTGGTTCTGGGGGGACAAGGGAGAGAAGGAGATGAGGGAAAGGAAGTAGGTGTTAACAAACCCGGGGACAACAGAACAACAAGTGATCCAGAATTGATGGTGAGAATGGTGTAGGATGCCTGGGATAGCTTGATCAAAGTCAATGTGACCAAGAGGAATTACTGAAACTTGAATGAAAGTCGAACATGATCATGGGACGAGAGGGAAGTAAAAGGAAATAGAGAAAAGAACTAGGAGGCAAAGGACATCTATATAGGTCTGAATATAGGTACGTGCGTTTACAAATATATTTATATATAACAATAGGGAAATACATCTATGTAAATATATTTATATGTTAAGTACTAAGGTAGCAGATGAACATTGGGCTTCTACTCAAGTCCTCTTTCAATGAAAGAACACTTTGTTCTAATAACCTGACCTTCCGTGGGGCTCAGCTTCCCAACATGATCGCTGAAGACAAAATAGGTATATAAGCAAATATATGTGGTGAAGAAAGCTGATGGTGCCCCCAAACTATAGTATCTGGGGTATTAAAGGCTTGAAGATACACAAGTGGCCATCTAGATGAGAAGCAACAATGTTTACATGGAAGAAGCACACCAGCCTGTGTGATCACAAGGTGTCGATGGGTTCAGGTATCAGGCATCAAAGATCCAAAACAAAAAATCATATCAATGTGAATGAAGGGAGTTCAGATTGGAGACCCAAAACTTATCTGTAGACAATTGGACAGCCCCTTACAGAAGGGTCACAAGGAAGAGACAAGCCAGTCAAGGTGTAGTATAGCACCAATAAAACATACAACTTTCCTCTAATTCTTTAATGCTTCCTTTCTCCCACTGTCCTGACAAATTTGTTTGGGCTAGAGAATGGACACGGGTACAACAAGAGTTAGAAACACAGGGAATTCAGGATAGATGTACCTCTCAGGACCAATATTGAAAGTAACCATACCAGGAGGGTAAGGGTAAGGTGGGGGGGGGGAGGGGAGAATCGATTACAATGATCTACAATGAACCCCTCCTAAGGGGATGGATGGGAGAAAAGTGGGTGAAGGGAGACATCAGTCAGTGTAAGACATGAAAAAAGTTTTTTATAGCTTATCGCGGGTTCATGAGGGATGGAGGGTGGGGAGGCAGGGGAAAAGTTAGAAGCTGATACCAAGAGCTCAAGTAGAAAGAAAATATTTTGAAAATGATCATGGTAACACATGTACAAATGTGCTTGACACAATGCATATAGGTATGGATTGTGATAGGAGCGATATGAGCCCCCAATAAAATGAGTGGAAAAAAAAGAAAGAAGAAAGCCCCGTCTTTCTCCCTCAGAGCCACCTGTGATTTCGAACTGCTGACCTTTTGGTTAGTATCCCAATGAGTAACCAGTATGCCACCAGGGGTCCTATGTGTTTGTGGAACTTCCATATATTGTTTGTCAGTTCAGCTACCCTTGTTTTCCATTTTGTGAACCTCAACCCCACTTCTCACCCATATCTTGGGTGTGACTGACTAACCTTCCAGGGATAAGCTCATGATCAAGGCTTGGTCAATGAAATATTAGATCCTCCACAACAATTGAGTTGAAGGTGAACACATGCCCTGAACTGGATTAATTAAGATCACTTTTTCTAGTCACTGGGAAAAAGAGGTGTGCAGTTTCTTCTGTGCTTGTCAAGGAGGTTGAAGGTGAGCCTACAGCTTTTGTATAGAAAAAGTGTTTGAGAATAAAGTCAACCCAGAGGATGTGCTTGACACAATGGATGGATGGATGGCTTGTGGTAAGAGTTGTATGAGCCCCCAATAAAATGATTTAAAAAAATTGCCAAACTTGAGGCCTGTCCTTGAGCCCTCATGAATCTCAAAACATTTGCTTTTTACTCTAGTTCCTGGTATCAGTTCCTCATTTTTCCCCTCCCTTCTTGCTTCCCCCTCCCTTATGAACTCTTGACAATTTATAAATTATTATTATTATTATTTTGTCTTATCTTTCACTGTCTGATGTCTCCTGACACCCACTTTTATGCTGTTCATCCCCCAGGGAGGAGATTATATGTAGATCCATGTAATTGGTTCCCCCTTTCTACTCTACTTGCCCTCTACCCTTCCAGTATTGCCACTCTCACCTGAGGGGTTCATCTGTCCTGAATTCCCTGTGTTTCCAGTTCCTACCTGGACCTGTGTACATCCTCTGGTCTAGTTGGATTTGAAAGGTAGAATTGGGATCATGATGGGGGTGGGGGGGGGAGGAAGCATGGAAGAATCAGAGGAAAGTTGTATGCTTCATTGTTGCTACACCGCACCCTGACTGGCTCATCTGCTCCCCATGACCCTTCTTTAAGGGGATGTCCCATTAGTTTCAGATGGGCTTTGGTTCCCCAATCTGTACTCCCTCTCATTCACAATGATATGATTTTCCTGTTCTTTGCTGCTTGATACATGATCCGTTCGGCACCTCATGGTCACACAGACTGGTGTGGGCTTTGTTTCTTCTGAGCTAGGTGACCAATTGTTTACCTTCAAGGCTTTAAGACACAGACACTATATCTTTTGCTAGCCAGCTTTCCTCATCACATTTGCTTATACACCCATTTGTCTTCAGCGATTGTGTCAGGAAGGTGAGCACACAAGAATATGATTTTTTTTTCTTTGATTCCTGATACCTGATCCCTTCAACACCTTGTGATCACACAGGCTGCTTCCGTGTGAGCCCAAACCATTCTTAATGATACTATCTAGGTCACAGATGAGTTGGATTTAAAACTGATAAGCATTCTGGTCTTTCCAGGTCCATGAACTGGTAGTGGACTTTCTTCTCTGGCTCTTGTTTTCTGGCTGACACTGTCTCTGGGGTAGAAGAGTGCTGACAAAGGCACTGCTCACAACAGGAGAGGCCAGGTATTTTAGATTTTTCTTTTTACATTTTTCTCTCTTGGTTTTGGAAGCTCAAATTCCCAAAGAACTATTTGTGTCTTTTTGACTTACTAAGCATGTGTCATAGAAATATGGAATATCTCTTTTAATATGGACAGGGCATATGACATCTTCTGATAGGATATGTCCAGTAATATTTTTTAAAACAGAATATTAAATTGGGTTCTAGGTGACAATTTGTTCCACCAGGGAAGCAATATCAGAGAGAATTCAATTTAAGCTGAGAGGTGACTTAGATGATTGGATCAAAGATTTTTGTGGGGTGGAGTGGGGTGGTGTCCATCTTTTAATGATAGCTTTTAGAGGGATCTGTCTCTCATTAAGACCATCTGTGTTTCAATCATTATTTTTCCCAAGTAGAGTAGAAAGAACACTTTGGACTGCGGCTTAAAAAAAAAAAAAAAGAGAAGCAATACAAATGCTCTTTTACTATCCAAGCGGTTGGTCTCTGTATATCGGTTGGCACATTTAAAAATTCAGTTATGTTTTCTGTAAAATGGGAGTGAAAATGCCTCATGTACAGAATTATCATTAAAATGAAATGAGAGAGTACATGGAAGTACTTTCTTAAATCATTGAGCAATTGTTAGGTTTTTTTTTCTTATTTCTAAATCTCTCAGCCTTTAAAAATTATCTTGGGAGTTTTCTTCCACTTTCCTGATACTTTTGGTTGATAAAAATCATTATACCTTAATGTCCAAAAGAAGTACTGTGCTGGCGTTGTGACTGCTAGTTTTCATTTCTGTAAATTAGCATCCTTCCATTTGACTTGAATTTAGTGCGGAATGTCATTTAGATGTAAATTTGTGGCTGGTGGTCCTTTGCAAGATGGCCTAAGTTACTCTCTGGGAACTCAAAAGCAACTAACACTAGCCAAGTCCTACAGTTCTCTCTGGACATCCACATTTATATCTAGGAAATAGAATGGAAATATGAAAACCATGCAAGTTAATGAAACAATGTAAAGGTTGGAATCCTCTGGAAGAAAGACACCAAATCTAGCTATTATTCTTGGTTCACTACGTTGTGACAAGTTGGCTCTGAGTCATTCCACAACTGTCTATCTCAGAAAAACTGAAATAGAAAGCAGGGATAGCTGGGTATTATGTTCCAGTCTCAGTCCATCTGTTAAAAGACAGTCTTACCAACCCCCCTCAATGCAAAAGACGGGTCCCTCCCAGGGTTCCATTCAGAGAGCAATTACTCTCCCACTTGTTGAAAATAAAGTTCTGGTCAGAGGGGAAAAAAATGAAGTCCATATTACATATGTATTTTATTTGCAGAGCAGGGAAGGAAAGTGCTAAATAAAAATAGGAAATTGGAATATTATGTGTTGGGAGAGCAATTCCTTTCATCCTTATCGCTAACAGACTGAACAAAAAGTGAACAATTTTTCAGATGTGGTGATTCACTAACACTAACTGACAAGGTTTCCATTTTCGGCTCCCATTCCCCATTCAGCTGCTTGTTTTGTAGTGCAGTAGTGCAATTATCTAGCTGCTGCATTTCATAAACAGGATGGCTGAAATATTATGTGAGGAATCACCATACCGGCTTAAATCCTTCCTGTTAGAGGAAAGGCAGGGGAAGGCAATATTGGAGTGTCTCTTACTTGCCTTAAAATAAACATCTGTTTCCTTTGTGCTGCCCTCTTCTCCGGAGGATTCACTGTTAGAACAATACTCTGATAGGAGAAGGGGTGCTGTTGCTGTATTCAATTTCACTTTGAGCTTTGTCCTTGCTTCCTCTCCACCTTGGCTGTAAATGAAACAACTCTGAAAGGAGACCCGTCACTAGACTCTGAGCAGTTACCCCCTGCTTGTCTTTTTATTAGGAGCTAGGGCAGGCCTGCAGGGAAGGAACTGACGTGAAATGGTTCCTCCTCCTTTTTGTAAGGGTTACTATTTAAGATCAGGCCACTTTTAGATTTGTTTTAGACTGAAATACTTATTTCGGTGATTGTTGTTCAGGTAGTATGTGTATAGTATGTGTTGGCTTGCAGCTCCATTCCCCATGTCCCCTCCAAAAGACAGAAGAGCTTGACTAGGTGTGATTTTGTGGAACCCAAGGGTAGGTGTGTGGTCGGCCTCTGAGAAGGCCCTGAGAAAGAATTCAGAACCTTCTCTGCCTTCACCTATGCCCATTCTCTATGTCTGTTTCATTCTATTCTCTGTCGCTCCTTTCTGCTCTTCCATTTTTCTCTGCTCACTGGATTTTTCCACTTATCCATCCGTAGGGTGGAATATGGTGACTTTATAATGCATGCATTCACGTGTGACAGTGTCAGCTACAGACAGATTCATTGTTTCTGTATTCAAGTTCCCAAGTTGGGAATCTGGGAAAGAGAATTTGAAGGATCCCATGTGGGTTCAATGTCTATTTCTGGTTTAGTTGACTGTTACCAGAGCAGAATGGTAACATGGTTTAAATATGACTGTAGGCACTTTAGGTGAAGAGGTACTTCATAGAAAAGAAGGGCTGGGCAGAAACCCAAAAAGGTTTTTATAGTTCAGAGTGCAAGGATAGTCTCTTTAAAAATCATCAAATCTAATGGCTCATCATTGGTTCCTATGTGGTCCGATATGGAGTGGGTCTTCCCAGTCAAGATCTAATTTTTATCACACCCATTCTATTTGTAGAGTTATCCAAATACTTCAGTTATAGAAAAAGTTAAGTGAGTCTACGCCATCTTTGACCAATGCATTTACCCCTTATCCTTGTTCCTAAACCACATTGTACCCAACATTATCTCAATTGGTGGCTGCAAAGGCCCATGGAGGGTGTCTAAGTGTTAGGTCATAGAGAAGAAAAGCAGTGGAAATGGGAAGAAAATAAAGAGAAGTAGGGGGGAGAGGCGGGTGGCTGAATGTGTAGTTCAGAAACATAAGATGCGTGTCACTTACAGTCCCTGCAGGAGTATTGAGTGGAAAAGTGTGTACTGGACACAATGGTGGACAAAGAGAGTCTGGTTCCATTCCCTTTTGTTCCTGCTGCAATGCCAGCTGCATTTTGGGAGTTGCGTTTGTTTGCTTTTAATGAAAACTAAGTACATTTTATTGTTGTTGCTGTCAAGGAGTTACCTGAAAGGTGGTGCGACCATTTCCTTAGCTACATGCCACATATATGAGAGATCTGTGATATTATCACTCACAGCTGAGTCCATTCTGACACATGGTGATCTCGTGTGTGTTGGAGTAGAGCTGTGCTCCACAGGATGGCCAATGCATGATTTTTCAGAAGGACATCACCAGGTCTTTCTTCCCAGGCACTTCCAGGAAGACTCGAAACCTTTCAGTTAGCAAAGCACATTAATTGTACTGCCCAAGGACTCTGTCTTATGGGAAATTTGGTTCTACTTTATTATTCTGTTTTGAAATTTGCCAGGTATGTTAGTCCGGGTCGAATAGAGAAATAAATTCATAGACACACATATGGATATATGGGTAAGGTTTATATACAAAAGGAATGGAACATTGAGAAAGCATCCCAACCCAGTCCAGTTCAAAGTCATAAGTCCGATATTAGCCCATATACTCCATTCCAGTCTATAAAGTCTCCTTCTGACTCACAAAGTCACAGGTTAGTGTGTGCAGAATCCTGGCACTGGCAGGGGTCTCCCCATAGCTCCTCGCTTCCATCAACAGCATCCAGTGGTGGTAGAAGCAACTCAGTGCTGGCAGGGGTCTCCAGGTGGCTTCTCCAGCTTCAGAGGTCTGGTCCCATCAGGGTAAGCTCGTGTGGCTTCTCCTCCAGCTCCTGGGATGCTGCCATCTTGTCTTGTCCGTGGTTCATTGTCTGAGAGACTGACTCCCAACAACTGGGGAGATCGCCTCTTATTTCCACCAGGGTAATATATCGTGAGATTTCCCAGAAGTCTCAGGAGAAAGCCAAGCCCACACGGAGACCTCATTGGCTACTCAATGGCTGTCTCCAGATTAACAGGACAGACTCCAATCATGAAATTTGACATCTCAAATACATGACTGCCACACCAGGACTCTTTTCCTTGCTGTAGTGTGACTTTGTAATTGTGATGATTTAGGTTGTGTAACTTAGATATATAAGGGCAGAGGCTAAAGCCTAAGTGGTCTACAGAGTGTCAATGCCCCCTTTGATTCTAGAAAGTAGTTAACTGATCACATCACTAATGCTTCAGAGTGGAAACTTCCATCTGTACTAAAGCTATTGTCTTTGAGTCTCCATAGTCAATTTGTGCAGGTATTTATAGCTTTCCTCTTCCTCTTTCTTGAGACATGCGGTGTTTTTTCTCTCCATAGAAGTTAAAGTACTTCACTAGCTAATCATAGTTTATCATTTAGAATTACCTGTCACAATCCAGAGAAAATTAGATAACTGCGCACTAATATTAATTAGCTTGTTTTGTCAGGATTAGTGTAATATCCATTATTTTCAGTAAGTATAATTGCTAAACATAAAACGAAATCAAAGAGACATAATGGTGGATTTGTCTGAATACAACATCAAATTGCCTTATTTTTTAGAGGCACAGGAAAAATTAAAATGTCTCTTACAGAGTAGTTCCCCCCCACCCCCATTCTTTCTGAATTTGGTTTAAGCTTTTTAGGCAGTGAATATCTGCCAAGTGCAGATCAGGAACAGGGCTTGGTTCTCCCTGTAAGATGTGTAGATTGTCTCAGCACTGCGATGGTATGAGTTAACGGTAGAGTCACTGGAGTCAGATGACCTGAATTCTGTTCCTCATTCTGTTACTAGCCAGGGCACTTAACTTAATCTCCCCACTTTTTGTGTGTGAAATGGGAACTGATAATCATACTGACCTCAGTGGGACTGTGATGATATTTTTATAGCACTTAGAATAATGCTTGCCTCCTATCTCACATAGTTCTTGTAGACAGAAAAAATATATGAAAAACATTTGGCCCAAGGCCTGAAAAATGACATTTGTAAACATTCAGTAAATACAAACCATTAATGTTCTATTTATTAGCTATTTGTTCTTCATCTTTTATTATACAAGTCAAATTTAAATGCACGTTCTTTTCATCTAAAGAGAGAAAAGGGTAGAAAGAGTGGAAAGCAAAATGTGGCTTTCTGTCTCTTCCCGTCATAACCCTCTGCAAATGCAGCGGTTATCAATCTTAGGTTTAAGACTTTGCTTTCCCCATCATTTCTCCCCCCCCCCAATCATTTCTAACCATCCTCCCACTCCACTTTTTGATGGTAACACCTTGTGTTTTTATCAACTTATGCACAGTACCAAGCCAACACAACTTGGAGCTTGGTCTGCTGTTAGCACGTTTGAAAATTTTCAATACCAATATTTGGGATATATAAATAAAACTATTCACAAACATATACCCTCTATATGTGTGGGGACAGTTAGGATTGTAGGGTGTGTATTGTTCCTTTAATGGTGTTTTTCATCTTTGTCATTTTCTTCAGGCTGGAGTGTGTAAGTCAGCCTCATATATACATTAAACAGCTGCATTACATTTGCGGTATGAGAGATGAGAACTTGTTTTTTCCTTTTTAGTGGAGACTTTTCTTCCCCATTTTCAATATTACAAATGACTTTGCAAGAAAAATTCTTTATCATTTGCTTTTGAACAGATGAGCCTATTTTTATGGTTTTAATTTCCATTGGTAGCTTTTCCGGGTCAGGGACTGTACAATTTATAATCTTGATGGAAATAGCCAAAATAACTTTCAGAAAAGACTTCATGAAAAAGTTTTACCATTAGGGAGAGGGACATGTCTGATCAGAGCACACAGAAGCAAATGAAGGGGGAAGAAGAGAGAGTGGAGTGCATCCTGGCCCACCAAGGATGCACATCTCTGAGGATGACATCTCTGCTTAGAGCAGCCACTGCACAGACAAGACCATATGGCCAGCTCCACTATGAAACAGGACATCCTTCACTAACCCATAGCTCTACAGGGGACACATTCTGATTGCATCTGATCTGACCCCACCACACTGAGGAAAAACGTTAAGGATGTGCAACAGAATAGCAGAGGGAGCTGACAAGGAAATATTCCCAAGGGAATACTAAAAATAGACTTTGGGGACAGGGCATGGCACCTCATCAGACCTGACCTGAAAACACCCCTAGCAGTCATTTACATGCTTTTCTTTTTTCTTTTTCTGTCATTGGTTTGTTGCTGTTTGTTTTCTTCTGCTGCTTTGTTTTGCTGTCTTGTTTTTGTGCATATTATTTTCTCTGCAGGTCTATCTAGATCATATGGCCTGGATAAACAACTGAAAGAGGAAAAAATGAACCAATAGTTCTGAGGGACATGGGAGAGGGAGAGGTGGGGGAAAAGAATGGTGTTAACAACCCTAGGGACAACGGAACGACAAGTGATCCAAAATCAGTGGAGAAGAGGGTGTAAAAGGCCTGGTAGGGCTTGATCAAGGGCAATATAATGGAGAGGAATTACTGAAACCCCAATAAAGGCGGAGGGAAAAGAGGAAAGTAAAATGAAATAGAGAAAAGAAGTAGGGGGCTAAGGGCATTTGTATAGGCATGTACACATGTAAATGTATTTATATATGATGATGGGGAAATAGATCTATGTGCACATATGTATAGGTTTTGTATTAAGGTAGCAGCTAGGACCTCTACTCATGAACTCCCTCAATGCAGGAACACTTTGTTCTATTCACCTGGCATTCCATGATGCTCACCTTCCTGACACCATCATCGCTGAAGACAAATGGGTATACATCAGCAAATGTGGTGAAGATAGCTGATTGTGCCTCTCTGTGGCAGTCATGTGCTTATGCTAATTTTTTGATTGAAATGTAGGGGTGGAGTCTAGCCTGTTAATCTGGAGATAGCCATTGAGCAGCCAATGAGGCCTCTATGTGGGCATGGCTTGCCCCTGAAACTTCTGGGAAATCTCGCAATATTTCCCTCGTAAAGATGAGAGGCTACCTTCACCAGTTGTTGGGAGTTAGTCTCAGAGGCAATGAGTCACGGAAAAGACAAGATGGCAGCATTCAAGAAGCTGGAGGAGCCAGCGGAAAGACCACACGGCTTTGCCCTGATGGAGCCAGACCTCTGAAGCTGGAGCGGCATGCTGTTGATGGACCCTGAGCCCTGGAAGCGAGGAGCCATGGGGAGACCCCTGCCAACGCCAGAATTCTGCACCCACTGACCTGGAAGGAGACTTTGTAGACTGATTTCAGGCATATGGGTTAATATCAGACTTATGACTTTGTACTGGATGGGATTGGGATGCCTTCTTAGTGTCACATTCCTTTTGCATATAAACCCTTTCTTTTTATCTATATGTGTGTCTTTGAAATTTGTTCCTCTAGTCTACCTGGACTAATACACCAACTGTAAAAAGATAAAGCATCTGGGGTCTTCAAAAATTTTGAAGATAAACAAGTAGCCATCTAGTTCAAAATCAACAAAGTTAACATGGAAGAAGCACACTAGCCTGTGTGATCATGATATGCCTATGGGATCAAAGAACAAAAGAACATATCATTGTGAATGAGGGGTGTGCAGCATGAACACCCAAAGCTCATCTGTAGCCAACTCAGCATCCCTGTACAGAAGGGTCACAAGGAGCAGACCAGCCAGTCAGGGTGCCATTATAGTAATGATGAAACATATAACTTCCTCTAGTTCTTAAATGCTTGCCCCCCTCCCCCACTATCATGATCCCAATTCTACCTTACAAATCTGGCTAGACCAGAGGATGTACACTGGTACAGATAGGAGCTGGAAACACAGGGAATCCAAGACAGATGAACCCTTCATGGCCAGTGGTGAGAGTGGCAATGCTGGGAGGGTGCAGGGAAGGTGGGGTAGAAAGGGAGAAGTGATTACAAGAATCTACATATAATCCCCTCTCTGGGGGATGGACAACAGAAAAGTGAATGAAGAGAGATATTGGACAGTATAAAACATGATAAAATAATAATGATTTCTAAATTATCAAGGATTTGTGAGGAAGAGGGAGCAAAATGAGCTCATACCAAGGGCTCAAGTAGAAAGCAAAAGTTTTGAGAATGAAAATGGCAATAAATGTATAATGTACTTGACACCTTGGAGATATAGATATATATATATATATACATATATATACACATGCACACACATATGTGTCAAGCACATTTGTACATTTATATATATGCTTATATATGGATTGTGATGAGTTGTACGAGGCCCCAATAAAATGATTTAAAAAAAATTCATAAGTTTAAACTGCCACTAGCTATAGCAGGGCCCCCTTATATCTTCATCAATGCTCAGTACTATCCACTATTAATGTTTTCTTTGTTTGTTTTTTGGGCATCACTGCCCTCTGGTGGTGGGAGTAGGAGGCCCAGCCTTTGCTCCTATGGAGCCGCTGCTGGAATTGAACCTCCATCCCAGTGGGCTGCAGTCCTGTGCACAACCACTACGCCACTGGGGCTCAGCCCTATCCACTGTTAATGTATTTTGCCTGTCGGAAAAGGAAAAACTAAAATTGCCATTTCATCACCGTTGAACTTACATTTCTCAATTATTCGTGAAGTTAAGTAACTTCTGCCATATTTTATGTTGTAGATTTTGGATCTTAGTTAAGCATCTATTAGGGGGACTTCCTGTAATACCTCCCTGGCAGGAAAAGGAAGGCAGGGACACCTGTTCGTGCCAGCTGAGAGTCATAGTACAGGGCCACTATTGACATAGTGAGTTGGGCCTTTTTCTTACTTTGGAGAGAGCGGCAAGTAGTAGTTGGTCAGTTAGTTAGTACTCCTTACCCCCAAAGTCAAAAACAGAAATAATTGAGTCAATGACGACTCGAGGTGATCATTTAGAATAGGGTGGAACTGTCCCTGTCAGTTTCTGAGCCTGTAACTCTTTCGGGAGTCGAAAGCCAACTTTGCTTCCGGAGCAGCTGGTCCTTTCAAACTGCTGACCTTTCAGATAGAAGCCCAACATGCAGCCACTGTGCCCCCAGGGCTCCTCAGTGGCTCTGATATGCTCTTTAGGGATAAGGGCTCAGCTCCTTCTACGGCCTTTTCCGACACGAAGTCAGTGAGTGGAGACAGGAGTTGGCACACCTTTTCCCAGCCTGTTGAGGATGGAAGTCTTGGCTTTCCAGACCACCTTTGATAGAGAGATTGTGGATGGGGATGCAGGTGTTCTCATCGTATTGGTGACAGTAGAGTAGTTGCATTTGTAGGTGGCATCTTCTCTGGTCTTTCGGCTCGAGAGAGCAAGCTTTGGTGTGTGTTAATCTGTTTGTGAGTGTACGTGAGAGGCCGGCTTTTTCAGTCTCCAATCTGGGGTATACGTGTGTGGCAAGAAGAAACTCTGGAAACCCACTGTCATTTTTTGGGTCCTAAGATCCCTAGATGGCCTGACTTCTTTCTAGCTGTTGGACTTCTAACTATTAGGTCTGTGGTTCAAATCCACCAGCAGCTCTACAGGAGAGAAACGAGGCTGTCTGTTCTCATAAGATTGACAGTCTTGGAAACTCTTATAAAACGTATAAACCCTTGCTCACTATGAATTGGGTTTTGTTTTTTCATAGATGAGAATACTATGAAAAGTTTTTAGGAAAATCGCACTAAATTTTATTTCCATTTTCCCACAAACTTTTTGAAGCACCTTCTTTTAGATGCACTTGAGGGATCCTGGTGGAGTAGTGGGTCAAAAGGTTAGCAACTAATCATAAAACACAAGTGATTTGCCATATAGAGGGACTGTGAATTGGAATAAACTTAATGGCAATGGACTAATTGTAGTTGATAGGAAGAATAGGCAGAAGTAGATTTATTTCATTTTCTTTGAAGCAGAAGATGCTCAAGCAACCTCTATTTGCTTAGTTCTTTTTCATTCCCAACTCTGCCAGTCAGACTCTGCTGTCCGGAAGACTATGCTGAGAAAACTAGATTAAATTAGTATTTATTGGGTAACAATGTGTGCCAGGCACATTATGTGACTTTATTTAATCTTAGCAATCATCCAGTGAGGTGCTATCAATGTTCTTTTACAGGTGAGGAAACAAGCTGAGAATGTTTTATTTGCTTGTACAAAGACATGCAGCTAATGGGGAGCTGGGGTCTGAACCCATGGATATTTGACTTTGTAAGGCTCAAGCTGATAAATATTAGTATGATAATTTAAAACATCTACCTGGATTTGGCACATCAGAAGTCAGTGTTTCATCAGGTAATTGGAGTTAAGGGCAGAAAAAGAGTCAAGATGAGAGTGCCTTATAATGAAGGCAAGAGTTCTTTCTTTTTTTCCCCTGAGAACTGAAAGGAACTGTGTGTGTATGAGAGACAGAAAGATATGGGGAAGAGACAGAGAGACAGAGACAGAGACCAAGTAGGGGTGTTCTGCCTTCTTGTGCTAATTAGGAAATGATGGCAGAGGAGTGAGAGCACTGTGCTTCCAAGGGAATGAATAGCCTGACCAAAAAAAAAAAAAAAAAAAAAAAGGGGGTGCGATTATTGGACATGTGGATGGGTTATCACGTCCCTTATTTCCCCTCCTGATAAACTAGAGAATGTGCTGCTTATTCCTTAAAGTTGTAGACTAGCAATGGGGCCCTTTCAAGCCTGCTTTGAGTGCCATTGTCCTAGAACCATCTGTGTCTCCTTGGAATAGGAGGACAATGGACTAAGTCACAAGCTGAAAATTCCCATGTTTATGTTCCTATAATGTCATTCTTGGCATGCATATCTTTATCAGCTATGCACACTTATCTTTCTTTGGGGGGGGATAAAAAGTTTTCACAATATATTTATAGCACAGAGCAATGTTCCATGTATATATATGTCAGAGTACACACAGATGGTACTTTTCTCTTTGGTATAAACATCCAGGTGAATAAAATGCACAGGTGATAATCTCTCACATGGTCTATAACCTGAAACAGGAAACAGACCTGAGCGACACGATCACAATATTAATGGGAAATCTCAGTAATCATGATTGAAATTAAGGAGAGGTATTGGTATGATCCTGAAGGAATGAAGAATAAACTGAAATCCTAAGGGTGGCTAGGAGATCACTTCATGAAGGGGATGGACAAATGGATGTGTGGGATGGAAAGAGCTTTCAAAGAAGAGGCAACAGCAGAAGAATGGAGCCAACAGATTGAAGCATGATCACAGGTAACTCTGCTGTTATCTTAGCATATAACAGAAACTCGCTTTTTGTGGAAATGCCAGTGTCCTATGAATATATTCATGCTTGGGTCATGTAGGAAAAGGCTTTATTTAAAAATAACTGAGTTGATCTTTTTGAGTACAACCTGCAATATGCGGATGACACAGCCGCTTGCTAAAAGCGAAGAGGACTTGAAGTACTCACGGATGAAGAACAAATAGCTGTTCGTATGGATTGCAAATCAATATAAAGAAAACCAAAATGCTCACAAGTGGACCAGTAGATGACATCCTGATAAACAAAGAAGGAAAAGAAGTTGTAAAGGGTTTTATTTTGTTTGGATCCACAGTCACTTCCTATGGAGACTCTTGTTCTTCGGTGCTGTGGTGTCACATCTACCCTGTGTGTACAAGAGAATGAAACCCTGCTTAGTCTTGCACCATCCTCCTAACTGTTCTTGTGCTTGACCGTTTGCATCTGCTCAGCCCACCCATCGTGTTGGCAGTTGTCCTTGTTTTCACTGCCCCTCATTTTGCCAACCATGGTATCCTTCTCTGGGGACTCATCTCTCCTGACATGTCCATGATGTTCCTTATTGGCCCAGTGAGGCTTTTGGCTTTTTTTTTTTTACATTGAGCTGTAATCCAAGCTGAAAGCAGTGGTTTTTATCTTCATTAGTGAGTACTTCAAGTCTTCCTCACTTTCAGCAAGAAAGAGTGTGCCCTCACCATATCACAGGTTGTTAAGAAACCTTACTCCAATACTGATGCTGAATTCTTCTTTATACAATTCAGCTTTTCTGATTATTTATTCAGCATATGGACTGAACAGGTATTGGTGAGAAGCTACAACCCTGATGCACTCCTCTCCTGATTTTAAACTAGGCGATGTTCTCTTATTTTTTTCACATAACTGTCTATTGATCCATGTCCAAGTTCCTCAGGAGCACAGCGAAGTGCTCTTGATTTCCCATTCTTCTCAAGGCTTTCCAAAGTTATTATGCACACAGTCAAATACCTTGGCATACTCAATAGAACACAAACAAACATCTTTCTGGTGTTCTCTGCTTTCAGCCAAGATCCATCGGACATCCATCTGAATCTGGTCTGAAGCTTTTGCAGTTTCCTATCAATTAACTGCTATAATCAGTATTAGATGATCTTTATTAAAATTTTACTTGCATGTGAAATTACTGATCTATATACTTCCATCCAGTCAGTTCTGAATCATAGTCACCTTATAAGACAGGATAGAACTGCCAAGTGTGTTTCTAAGACTCTCTTTATGAGAGTAGAAAGTTTCATCTTTCTTCTTTGCAAAGTTGTGAACTGATGGCTTTCTGTTAACAACTCAATGCATAAGAATTCTACCACTGGGTTGGTTAACACCCACTTCTTTTCCCAGGGACCAAGGAAACCCAGGGACAAGGGAACAACAAGTGATCTAAAATTGATGGCGAGGAGGGTTTAAGGGGCCTGGTAGGGCTTGATCAAGGGCAATATAACCTAGAGGAATTGCTGATACCCAAATGGAGGCTGGACTTGACAGTGGCACAAGAGGAAAGTAAAAGGGACTAGAGAAAAGAAGTAGGAGGCAATGGGCATTTATAGAGGTCTAAATATAGTCATGTACATATATAAATATATTTATATTTGATGGGGAATTAGATCTATGTGAATATATTTATAGGTTTAATATTAAGGTAGCAAATGGACATTGTGCTGCTACTCAAATATTCCCTCCATGCAAGAACACTTTTTTTTTCTATTAAACTGGCATTCATATGCTCACTTTCCCGACACCATTGTTGAAGACAAAGTGGGTGTGTTAGTCTGGGTAGACTAGAGGAACAAATTCAAGGACACGCATATGGATATAAGGAAATGGTTTATATACAAAAGGAATGGAACACTGAGAAAGCATCCCAATCCAGTCCGGTTCAAAGTCATTAGTCTGATATTAGCCCATATGCCTGATACCAGTGTATAATGTCTTCTTCCGACTCATGAAGTCACAGGTCGTGGGTGCAGAATCCCAGTGCTGGCAGGGGTCTCCCCATGGCTTCTCGCTCCCAGGGCTCAGGGTCCATCAACAGCATCCAGTAGTGGCAGAAGCAACTCATCGCTGGCAGGGTTCACCATGTGGCCTCTCCAGCTTCAGAGGTCTGGCTCCATCAGGGCAAAATTGTGTGATTTCTCCTCCAGCTCCTTCAGCTTCTCAGATGCTGCCATCTTGTCTTGTCTGTGATTCATCGTCTCTGACACTAACTCCCAATCACTGGGCAAGATAGTTTCTCATCTTCACGAGGGAAATATCGCGAGATTTCCCAGAAGTCTCAGAAAAAAGCCATGCCCACATAAAGGCCTCATTGTCTACTCAATAGCTATCTCCAGATTAACAGGCTAGACTCCACCGCTACATTTCAATCATAAAATTAACATAAGCACATGACTGCCACAGTGGGTATGTAAGCAAATGTAGTGAAGAAAGCTGATGGTGTCTGGCTATCAAAAGATATAGTGTCTGGTGTCTTAAAGGCTTGAAGATAAACAAGTGGCCATCTAACTGAGAAGCAACAAAGCCCACATGGAGGAAGCTCAGTAGTCTTTGTGATCATGAGGAGTTGACAGGATCAGGTATGGGGCATCAAAGACCCAGAACAAAAAAATCATATAATTGTGAATGAGTGGGAGGGCAGAGAAGAGACTCAAAGTCCATCTGCAGGTGTCCTCTTACAGAGAGTTATGAGGAGGAGGCAAGCCAGTCAAGGTGAAGTATAGCACTGATGAAGCATACAACTTTCCTCTAGTTCTTTAATGCGTCCCCTCTGATTATCATTACCCAATTCTACCTTACAAATCAGGCTAGATCAGAGAATCAGCTTAGATAAGAGCTGGAAACACAGGGAATCCAGCACAAATAAACTGCTCCGGACCAATATTGAGAGTATCCATACTGGGAGGTAAGGGGGAGGTGGGGGAAGGGAGATAGGGAGGACCGATACAATGATGTACGTTTAATTCCATCCCTGGGGGATGTACAATGGAAAAGAGGATGAAGGGAGATATTGGTTAATGTAAGACATAAAAAAAATAATAATTTATAAATTATCAGGAATTCGTGAGGAAGGAAGGGTGGGAGAGAGAGAGAGAGAGAGAGGGAAAAATGAGAAACTGATATCGAGGGCTCAAGCAGAAAGAAAATGCTTTGAAAATGATGATGGCAACAAATGTGGAAATGTACTTGACACAATGTATGTATGTATGAATTGTGATAAGAGTTGTGTGAGTCCCCAATAAAATGATTTTTAAAAAAGAAAAGAATTTTACTACTGTTCTATAATTTGTGCATTCTGTTGAGTCACCTGTCTTTGGAAAGAGTACAAATATGGGTCTCTTCCAGTCAGTTGGTCTAGTAATTGTCTTCCAAATATTCTAAGATACATGATTGAGTGCTTCATCAGCTTGTTGAAACATTTTAATTGGTATTGCATCTATCTCTGGAATCTTGCTTTTGGCTAATGATTTCTGTGCAGCTTGAATGTTTGCCTTCCGTACCACTAGTTCTTGCTTATATCCTACCTCCTGAAATGATCGAATGTCGACTTGACTAGTTCATTTTGGTACAGTGACCATTTTATTCTTTCCATCTGCTTTTGATATTTTCTGCACCATTCAATATTCTGGCCAAAGAATTTCTCAATATTGATACTTGAAACTTGATGCTTTAAAAATACTCTTTCAGTTTAAAATATGCTTGCCAGGTTTTTCCTTTTTGATTTTCTAGCTCTAGGTATTAGCACATTTTATTGTAAGATTTTACTTTGTGTTTTCGAGCTGTCATTTGAAATGTTCTGTTCAGTTCTTTGCAACATTTCTTGCATGTGCCTTAGCTTCTCTACCATTAAGAGAAAGTCTCAGAGTCTGTTTTGACACCCACTTTGATATTTTTCTTTTTTGTCTTTTATATGTCCTTTTGCTTTTGTTGTATATAATATTCTTTTTTTCAACAGTTTCATTGGCAAGTAACTTACATATCATATAATCTAATGGCTCAAACATTCAATCATATCATGGAAATGTACATTCACCTCCAAATCAATTTTAGAGCATCTCCCTTCCCCATGATTAAACCATGTTTAAGATGATTTATGCAATCACAATCCAGTCTAGAGCTCCCTTCCCGCTGCTGTATTCATTAGTTATTCTTCAATTCCCTTTCTCTCCCTATCTTTCCCACCCTTCCCCCTGTATTCCCTATATCCCCTTGTATCCATTATTATCATTTTGCATTCATTCCTCCTGTGCTTCACAGCTGGGACACCCAACAGAAAACAAAATTGCACGAAGGTGGCAAGAATAAAAACAATCATTGTGTATAATATTCTTTTATTATTATTATTTAAAAATATTTTTAGGCATCACTGCCCTCTGTTGGTGGGAGTAGGAGGTCCAGGTTTTGCTCCTGTGGAGCTGGAATTGAATCTCCATCCCAGTAGGCCGCAGTCCTGCGCACAACCACTATGCCACTGGGGCTCAGCCTGGTGTATAATATTCTTAATGCACTCACACAGCTGTTGTTAGTTTTCAATATGTCAAATTTGTTTTTGAGATGTTCTCAAAATTCTGGTGGGATATATGCAAGGTCATATTTTGGCTTTTGTGGACTTGTTTTAATTTTCTTCAGCTTCAACCTGAACTTCGGTATGAGCAATTGATATCTTTTCAATTCCTGGCCAGTTCCTGGCCTGGTTTTACATACTTATGTTTAGCTTTTCCATGATCTCTGCACATTGTTGTAGTCAATTTGATATCTGTGGATTCTATCTGAAGAAGTCCATGCATATAGTCACCATTGGTGTTGTTGAGAAAAGATATTTTCTATGATGATGTCATTGATTTTGCAAAATTCTATCATGTGACCTCCAGGTTTGTTTCTATCACCAAAGTCATATTTCCTAACTACTGCTCCTTCCTCTTTGCTTCCAACTTTTATATTCCATCCACCAATAATTATCAATACATCTTGATTGTATGTTTGATCATTTTCTGATGCACTTCTTTGATTTCCTTATCACTAGCTTTAGTGGCTGGTATATATAATTTTTTTTTTGGCATCACTGCTCTCCGGTGGTGGGAGTAGGAGGTCCAGCCCCACTTCTGGAATTGAACCTCCATCCCAGTGGGCCGCAGTCCCGCACACAACCACTACACCACCGGGGCTCAGCCCGGTATATATAATTTTGAATGATAACTTTACTAACTGATTTCCTTGTTTAAGGAGCAATATTATCTTGTTATAGACATTTTATTTCAAGATAGATCTTGAAATGTCATTTTTTATTGTGAATACAATGCCATTCCTATTGGTGGTGTTATCCCATCATAGTAAATTATAATTTACACCTCCCCCCAAAGTTACCATTGTTAGTGAACAGAATAAGTCAATTGAACGTCTTTTATTCCCTGCTTCATGTTTAATCAATGGCACTTCTTACTATTTTAATTATGTTGCATTGACATACCCTGTCTCCTGAGGAGACAGTGAATTCCTTGAGGATGTTGCTGTTGTTGGGTTACTTCAAGCTGTGTCCAACTCACAGTGACCCTCTGTAATGGAGCAGAACTGCCTCCCAGGGTGTCCTGGACTGTCAGCTTTGTGGGGGAAGATTTTTAGGATCTTCTCCTGCAGAGCCACGAGTGGGTTCCAAATGCTGACTTTTTAGTTAGCAGTTGAGTGCTTAACAGTTGTTCCATGAGAAAGGGATTGTGCTTTATGTGTTTTGTTTTCACAAGACAATATATTGTGCTTTGTTCAAAGTAAATGCTCAAATTTTTTTTGACGGAAGGCTAGGTTAAATCAGGTTCTGAAAACTGTCATATGAGAAATGACTGAAGGAACAGAGAAGATTTAGGTAGAAGACTACCTATTCGGAGGATAGAACTGTCTTCAGCCATCTGAGTTAGCTCTGTGAATTGACTTCCTTAGCCCACTCTTTTATTTATTCACTTGGACCTTTGTATTTTGAGGGTTTTTTTGTTCCCCTCTACTATTGCCTGTTTTCACCAAATTATAGGTTAGCTTCCTCTTTTAAATGTAAATAAAATAAAACTTCTTTTGAATGCTGCATTCCTTTAATCTGCAAGCAGCACTTTTTTTTTAAAGTAAACTTCTCACTATCCTTGGGGAGAGATCTGGAAGTCATTTTGGCCTTTGGAACTCTTAAAAATAATTTTGAAAGGCAGAGAAAGATAATAAAGAATTACTCCAGTTGTGGAGAATTTTGTTTATTATTTATTACACACAAATGCTAGGTCTTTTTTTTTTTGCCTTTAAATGTGTTAGCTCATTAAACTCCACAATGACCTTATGAGGCAGAGGCCTTTCTTATGTTCTTTTCATTTTCTAGATAAAGTACTGAAATTTAAAGATGGTAAAGATATTATCGAAGGTTATACTGAGTACTGGTATAATTTTTTAAAACTCAAATATCTGAAGCCATAGCTTAGGCTCAGAACCACAGGCCACACTGAGGGCGGGTATCATTTCTTAAAACTCGACTATTTGAAACTACAGCCTAAGCTCAGAACCACTGTGTCGTCGTGCCTTATTTGTGTTCAAACTATAGCAGATACTAGGACTGCACACATTAATAGGGTTGGATTATTCCTCTCAAGTAGTTCATACTCTAGAGCAAGAGCTAAATCAAACCCAGTAGACTTCCTGGGTTCCAATTCCTGTTCCATCACTTGGTAGCTGAATGACTTTTGGCAAGTTGCCTTTTCTGTGCTTCTTATATGTAAAATGGCATTAATAATAACTCCTACTTCACAGGATTATTTTACTGTGAGAAGTAAACTAGATAATACCTATGAAGTTCTTGGAATAGTACATGTCACAAAGTGCTCAATAAACATTAACTTATTATTTTATGATTGTTGTAATTGTAGCTGAGACTAATTACTATTTGAGTTTAACCTCTAAGGAAGGAATGGCACCAATTTTAGGTTTTTTGTTTTAATTTTTTCCTGTACTTTGTTTTTAGATTTGCTTGTGTTCCTATCATTTTACTAGGAGCTTGTACAGCTTGTACAGCTCTTATCGCAGTCCATTCATCCATTTATTGTGTCAGGCGCATTTGTGCATTTATTGCCATTATCATTTTCAAAACATTTTCTTTCTACTTGAGGCCTTGGCATCAGCTCCTCTTTTTTTTTTAACTCCTTCTCTCTCCACTGTATATCTTTCATGAACCCTTGATAATTATAATTTTTTACCCCCCATGTCTTACACTGACCGATGTTTCCCTTCACCAACTTTTCTCTTGTCTATCTCCCTGGGAGGGAGTTATATAAAGATCCTTGTGATAGGTTCCCCCCTTTTCTTCCCACCTTCCCCTCACCCTCCTAGTATGGCTACTCTCATTATTGGTCCCAAGGGGTTTATCTGTACTAGATTCCCTGTGTTTCCAGCTCTTATCTATACCCATGAACATACTCCGGTCTAGCCTGATTTGTAAAGCAGAATTGTAAGGTAGGAGTGATAGTGGTGAGTGGGTGGGGGTGGGGGGGCGGGAAGGAAGCATTAAAAAACTCGAGCAATGAATGTATGTTTCATGTTTGTTTCTATACTGCACACTGATTGGCTTGTCTCTTCTTTGGGACCTTTCTGTAAAGGGATGTCCGAAAGATGGGCTTTGGGTTTCCATTCAGCCTTTTCCTTCGCTCACAACGATGATTTTTGGTCTGGGTCTTTGATGCCTGATACCTGATCCCATCAACTCCTCATGATCACAAAGGCTGGTGTGCTTCATGTATGTGGTGTTTGTTGCTTCTCATCTAGAGGGCCACTTGTTTATCTTCAAGCCTTTTAGATCTTAGGCACTATATCTTTTGATAGCCAGATATCATCGGCTTTCTTCACTGCATTTTCTGATGCACCCATCAGAGATGATGGTTGGAAGGTGAGCATCATGGAATGCTAGGTTAACAGAGCAAAATGTTCTTGCTTTGAGGGAGTACTTGGGGTAGAGGTCCAATGTCCATCTGCTACCTTAATACTAAATCTATAAATATATCCACATAGATCTATTTTCCTATTGTTATAAATAAATATATTCACATATGTACATGTCTGTATTTAGACCTCTATAAATGCCCATTTGCCTCCAAGTTTGTTCTTCTATTTCCTTTTACTTCTGCTTGTCCCACTTCATCTTTGGCCTTCAGTTGTGTTTCAGTAATTTCTCTTGGTTACATGTTCTCGACCAAGTCCTACTAGGCATCCTATGCCCTCTTTGCCATTGATTTTGGATCACTTGTTGTTCCATTGTCCCTTGGATTGTTAATATTAACTTCCTACCTCTCCCCCCGCCCCACCTCCCCTTCTCTATTTTTGTCTTTTTAGAAGATAGAATAATGTTGGAGTTTGTGGCAGTCAGCTAATCTGGTGTCAATTTGAGGATTAAGAGTGTAGGGGTAGGGTCTAGCCTGTTAATCTGGAGATAGCCCATCAGACCTCTGTGTGGGAATGACTTTCTCCTGAGAATTCTGGGAAATCCAGTGGTATTTTCCCTGTGGAGGTAAGAGATTCACTACTCAGTTCCTTAGAGATGCTCTACTGAAAAGACACAAGGCTGACTCCCTGTGAGACATGCTAGAGGAGAAGCCACATGGGCTTACCCTGATAGAACCAGACCTCTGAAGCCAGAAAAGCTGTGTAGAGACTCCTGCCAGTTTTGAGATGTTTCTGTCACCATTGGACACACAAGACTGCACTCACTGACCTGTGATTATCCTGGCATCATTGCATGTGCTTCATGAATCTGAAGAGGACTTTTTAGATTGGTATTGAACATGTGGTCTAATATCTAATTTATGATCTTGGACTGGACTAGGCTGGGATGTTCCCTCAATGTTCAATTGCTCTTGTATATAAACCTCTCTCTTATACATATATGAGTGTTTATGAATTTGTTTCTCTAGTCTACCCAGATTAGCACAGAGTTGTAGGTAGAGCCTACATTTTGAAGGCAAACCCACTGGTTTGTAGATCTGTGTTTTGATATCTACTAATTTGTGCATATCTACTATTTCATCTCACCAAGCCTCAGTTTCTATGCATAAAAAAGAGGATTGGAATATATCATTTCTAAGATGACTTCCACTCCATAAATCCTTTTGATTTCTGATTTCATGATGTTTTCCTCTTATACCCATAACTAAAGATTGGATTTCCCCAGACTACATAGACCTTATCTAGTTCTCTGTCATAGGATTATTAAAGCTTTTCAGGTGTCTCCAGAAAGAATCCACCTACCAGAAAGTGTATTAACACTCTTTGATATTGGTTATTGTCCATTCACTATCCTTATTCAGTGTCATTTTCCCTTGTATACCTCCATTACTAATGGCACCTCCCTCTATCCATGTTCAGAAAACCTTGTCAGAATCCCAGTTTGAGTCATATGGGCACCCTTTCATTTTTTTGTGTCTTCTTAATTTTTGCTTTATCATTTACTTGTAATATGTAATTAATAAACTACAGCATTTCATAATATGTTCTCTAATGTTAATATATTATCTTTCCTTTTCTGCTATAGCAAATTCTCACAAACTCGGTGTCAGAGAATAACATGAATCCATTCTGTCAGAAGTCTGGCTCTAGCTTTACTAGATTATAATAAAAAGGCCAGCTGGAGGCTTTAAGTCAAGTACTTTCTTGACTTTTTCAGGTTCTAGAGGATGCCTTGGCTTGTGCCCTTCATTTTCCTTCTTTTCATGCAGCAATAGGAGGTGGGCCCCTCTTACATTGAATTATTCTGACCTTGCTTCCATAATCATTTTCTCAGACTTCTGTCTCCCTTGTCTACTTTTAGGGAGTCCTATTTGGCTCCCATAAATAATCCAGCACAGTCTATTCCAAAGCCAGTTAACTAGCAGCCTTAATTCCACAAGCAAACTCAATTCTATTTATAAATGTAGTTCCCCGGTGTCACATAACCTAAAATGGTCACAGATTCTAGAAATAAGGATGTGAATCTCTTTGTTCAGTGTTTTGTGTGTGTGTGTGTGTGTGTGTTTTAGAGGAACACGGAGGAGACCACCATTCTGTCTACCATAAATAGAGACTTAACACTAGAGACCCACCAGTCTAGACATGATTTCTTCACAAGGTTAAGTAGTGGAGATGCCAGAAGGCACTCACAGCTATTTGCTGAGGATTTGTGAAAATCCAGGTCGGTGATATTCATTCTTCATTATATTTCCCATTAATTTTGAGATTAACAGTGTTCCAGTAAGTAAGGGATCTTTTTCTTTCTGGCCACCCACTTCCACCTAATGATCACAGTTGTTTTGGGCTATGTCTCCCATTTTAGTGGGTTTAGAGATGGCAGAATTTTCTTTGAAGAAACCAATATTTCTTTTAGCATCTTTCACCTTATTCAGGTTGACTTTTAAATTCCTTCTCAGTAGAAAAGAACTAGAAAGAAAATGTTTTGAAAATGACGATGGCAACATAAATACAAATGTGCTTGACACAATGGATGTCTGTATAGATTGTGGTAAGTGCAATAAGAGCCTCCTATAATTTTTTTAAAAAAAGTACTATGTTGGCCTAGCTTGAATTTATTAAATTCAGAATGGAGGCTCAATACTAGAAAGGTATCACTCCAACACTCCCTAAAGTCAATCATTCTTCCTGAATGTGCCTTCCGTATGTGTTCCTGCTGGCCTCAGGTAGCAGTTAAATATGACAACTCCTTGATTTTTTGGTGCTCCAGTTTAATGGGGTGTGGGGGAAAGGGATTGTTCTTAGTTGTTGTCAAATCTATTCTGACTCATGCATACATAGGAGAACTCGTTTAAAGAGTTTCCATGGCTATAGCCTTTCAGAAACAAATCTCCAGGTGTTTTCCCCAATCTGTGTAGCCTTGATCCACCACACTATTGAGTTGTAGCTGAGCACTTCAGGGAATCCTAATGGGAATGTCCAAGCACATGAACACCTTTAAGCCCCTTGTCAATGAAAGGCTTCCAGGAGGAGCAAAGTAGCTCTCTTGGTACCAAGAGAAAAAAAAATCTGGTGACCCTATTATGCAGGTTTTTCTTCCTCTTCTTTAAAATTTTAATTATTTGTTGCCTAGTGACAAGAGGTCAATAAAAGAGCAAAAAGTCATTTAAAAGACAGGAAAGAAAAGATCAAAGTCATTGTCAGAAGTGACTGGGTAGCTAGAGCATATGGAAGAAATGTCGAAGTCAAGAGCTGAATAGAAACTTTCAAGGGGTGGCTTGAGAAGACAAAACTAAATATTATTATAAAAATGTGAAAAGACCTAGAATCCTTTTAAAATCAAGATGTGTATTAAGGTGGTATCCTTTCACCATACCTGTTCAACCTGTGTGCTGAGAATCTGGATTATATGGAGAAGAATGTCGCATCAGGATTGGAGGAAGGCTTATTAATAACCTGTGATATGTAAACGATGCACCCTTGCTTACTGAAAGTGTGGAGGACTTGAAGTACTTGCTGATGAAAATCAAGGATTTGAGCCTTCGTTATGACTCAATGTAAAGATGATTAAAAATAATCACAACTGCATCAATATAAAACATCATGATAATTGGAGAAAAGGTTGAAGTTGTCAAGGATTTTTATCTTGCTTGACCCCCCAAACCAATGCGCATGAAAGCAGCAGCCAAAAGACCAAAAGATGAGTTGCATGAGGTAAGTCTGCTCCATAAGACCTCTAGAGCAGTGCAAAGAAAGGATGTTACTTTGAGGACTAAAGTGAGCCTGACCCAAACCATGGTATTTTCCATTGCCTCATGTGTTTATGAAACTTGGACAATGAATAAGGAAGACTGAGGAAGAATCACTGCATCTGAATTGTGATGCTAGAGAAGACTGTTGGAAGTATCAGGGACTTCTAAAAGGACAAACAAACTGTCTTGGAAAGACAGAGTGCACTTTAGAGGAAAGGATGGCAAGATTTTGACTTACATACTTTGAACATGCTGTTTTTCAGTTTTTCAGTTTCTCCTCAAAGGGCCACATGGAATGGGTGATAAATCCAGGGTGCAGAATGACACTGAAGAACCACATAACTACCCTCATGTTCAGGGGTCCTCAAACTTTTTAAACAGGGGTCCAGTTCATTGTCCCTCAGACCATTGGAGGCTTGCACTATAGTTAAAAAAGGAACAGAACTATGAGCAAATTCACTGCGGGCTGGGATGAGTAGGCTGCTAAGCAGGACAGGCAGCAGTGGCAAAAGCACCCAGAGGCTGGATAAATGTCCTGGGCGGGCCACATGTGGCCTGCGGCTTGTAGTTTGAGCACATGCACTCTAGTTCTTCATGATTTCCTCCCTTTATTATTAAGGGCTTTCTGCATTTTACTTCATTAATCATTTTAGATTTGCGTATGTTTGTTTGGGTATTTAAGATTGCTCGGTACATGGAAGTCAAGATAGATGACCCTCTGAGAGACAATGGCATGTGTAATGGTTCCCTGAGGGTACAGGAAGAGAGAGTGAGGGATGGGGGTGGGGGGAAGGGTAGCTAATAGCATTGATGACTGTATAGCTTCACACTATGGGATTGAACAACAGAATTGTATGCAAATGACCATATTGGGATGTGTAAGATATATCAATAAAAACAGTATATAAAAAAAGAGAAAGAGACCATTCTTTGTAGTAGGACATCATGCTTGGTAAAGTAGCAAGGTGAGGAAAAATAGGAAGGCCATCAACAAGAGAGATTGATGGACAGTGGCTGTCACAGTGGGCTCAGGCATAGGAACAACCGTCAGGACGGCACTGGACTGTGCAGTGCTTCATTTTGTTGTGCATAGGGTCCCTATGGGTGGGAACTGCCTCAATGACACCTGATAACAACAACAGTGGCAAGAGATAGATGGGCTTTGAATTTGATGAACCCAATTTAGAATCTTAAATCTACAAATCACTAAATCATGGGCAAGTTCATCTGGTAGAACCTCTATTTTCTTATCCTTAAAATGGGAAAAGTCTGTTTTTCCCATATGTTTGGTGAAAGGTTTGAATAGAATAATGTATTTTAAAATTTCCAGTGCAGTGACTTGCACATGATAGATGCCTGACAAAGAGTATCATCAATGTAACGTCTGGCATGCTCAGAATGAAGTGTGGCTAAGTGAATTTTATTAGAAGAATAATTTTTGATTTGTTCTCTCGTACTAGAAATATTTTCAGTTTGGCCTTTTTCCTCATTTGAAAAGTAAATATGGCTTCATCATCAGATTTGTTTTGGAAAAAGGAAATGCAGTGGCATGTGCTTACCATACAGAGGTAGCTATGAAAGGTCCTAATAGTAATGTATAAATATGATCCCAATTTAGTAATTTATCACTGGGATTGTTTTTAAAGCATTGTGTATAGATGGTTATTCATTTTTCAGTGATTTCTGCAGACTAAATTCCTGGCAGTAACATCACTTGCAATGAAGAAGTTATAGTGCCTGGGACATATCACTAAATTGTTCTGAAATAAGGGTACAAGAATTTGGTGTGTAGCAGTTAAAAGGGATACAGTTTTGTCTCTAATCATAGCTTCTGCCAAATCTGAAATCTTCTTAATTTGAATTTTGATGAAATTTATACTGAGAACTATGTATAGCTTATTATCTGGTTAACTGAAATATAACCATACAGTGTAAACATTAAATGATGATAGTGTAACCAGGACTTTCTATCCCTCCTTCATTAAGGAATGAAGAACAACCCCAGTTCAATGGCTTAGAGAGCAGTTTTGGCTCCAGGTTTCTTTCCTGTAACATCCAAGTTTTATTGATCCTCTTCTGGGCGTCTCATGATGTTCTTGTTCCACGTTAGAAAATGACTTCCTTTGAACAGTATATTCCTTGCTATTTGCAGCAAATTTTAGTTTCCTTCTGTTACTTACAGCTAGAGTCCCTGGAACTGTCCAAAATAGAATTCTTTCATTTTCTACTACTTTTATCTGTTTCTTACTACCTTAGCAACCTTATGCAAGTTTTTAGGGTCCTCTACAGTCACTTTCTATTTTGTGAGCTGTGTGATAATAATGATTTCACCTACTGTTCTAGACTAGGGCAGAAATATGGAGTCATATTGTGCAGTAGCATAATCACGGTTACTTTTCTTATGTCACACTGTTAATTATCCTCCTGAACTGGAGCAGGTCAGTTTAATTATTTAATGACTTCCCAACTGCATTCATGCAGCCTACCGTAGTAAATGATGAATGTAAAGTTACAACATAATTTATTACATCAAAACTCTTATTCTGATATGAAAGGAATCAAAGAGAAACTTCAATGCTGTGATTCTCAGCCTCTTAGGAGTTCAGAAGCAGTCTCCTTTAAAAGTAGATGTGTGGCTTTGAAACTCTTAAAATGTTGCTCCCATTTCTAGAATATGAAGCATTTCACAGGTAACAACAAAACTCAAAGTCCTGTCAACCGGATAATGTTTTTTCTGTCTTTATGAAGGATTTTAGGAGTGAATCCTTTTATTTTTGTGTTTTTCTTGTCGCAATTCTGGCCTAGATTAAAGTAACACTAGAAGCTTTTTCATCTAATGCAATCAGGATAACCATTGGTTATTCCAATTACTTAACTAAAGAAGATGGTTAATGCAAAGGTATTAAAAATTCTTTTATTTACCTTTAGAACACATCCCCCAATATTTTGATGTAGACTCATGATTTTAATTTTGAGTTTTTGATCCTTGAGCTCTGCATTTTTTTCTCATAGTGTTGAATTTGCTGTCAAATTTATTTCCAACTCACAATGATCCTTTATGGCAGAGTAGAACTGGCCACCATGTTTCCTGGATTGTAGCGGATTGGCAGGCCTTTTCACCTGAAGAGCACTGGGTTTATTCTACTCACCAACTTTCCAGTTAGCAGGTCACTGCACAACTATTGCATCACCATGGTCCACATCAATTCATTCATTGTCTGAGTTTCAGTCTGGTTTGGTATGATTGAAGCAATCTGAGTGTCTACACCTACGTTTTGGTGATTTTAAAAATTATTTTATGACTATCTCATTCACACCTAGTGAGGCAAACAAATGCTCTAGGTACTAATCTTTATCAAACAGTAAGGCACTCAAAATAGGTTACAAAGAAGCCACAGTATTTATTTTGCATCCATGTATCACTGACACATAACATTTCATTATAGAATTTTATGGTTTTAAAGACAAGTCGCATGGAGCTACACTAGAGCCCTGGACCTGAAGGAGCCACATGGAGACCCCTGCCAGTGCTGAGATGCCTCTACTACCCTGGGATCCACATGACATTCTACCCACTGGTCTGTGATCTGCCTGTACTCAGCATTATTGCATGTGTTATGTGACTCTGAAGAGGAATTTATAGAAAGATAGTAGAAATATGGACTAGACTGAGGCCCAGTGGCATAGTGGTTGAGTGCGGGATTGTGGCCCACTGGCTTGGTGGTTCAAATCCAGCAGCAGCTCTCCAGGAGTAAGGCTGGGCCTCCCACTTCCACCAGAGGGCAGTGATGCAAAAAAAAGCTTTATTTTCATTCAAGGCATTGCATATTCCACTTACAATAACAGTACTAATAAAGTGCAATGTTGACTTGATGTCTTTCTCTATGCATACTTTATGTTCAAGTATTGAGAGTGCCCAGAAATTTAGTATAGCAGCTTAACTCTACTGCTGGGTCAATGTGCTACAAATTTGGGCCCTTCAATTTTTAAATGTGGAACAATGCGGTCTCTATTATTGTTTGTTTAGTCAACCTCTTCAATGGTGGGTCCAGATGAAGCACCACCAGATGGAGGAGCACCACCACCGGGGAAACCTCCAGGCATCCCTCCAGGCATGCTCCCAGCACTCTGGTACAGCTTGGTAATGATGGGGTTGTAGACTTTCTCCAGCTCCTTCTGTTGATGTTCAAACTCCTCTTTCTCTGCAGTCTGATTTTTATCCAGCCAGTTGATAATCTCATTACATTTGTCAAGAATCTTCTGTTTGTCTTCATCATTGATCTTCCCTTGCGGCTTTTCATCTTCAACAGCTGCTTTCATGTTAAATGCGTAAGATTCAAGTGAATTCTTAGAGGACACCTTATCCTGCTGCTTTTCATCCTCAGCTTTGTACTTTTCAGCCTCCTGGACCATCCGTTCAATATCTTCTTTACTCCGACGACCCTTACCATTGGTGATGGTAATCTTGTTCTCTTTTACAGTACTCTTATCCACAGCAGATACATTGAGAATGCCATTGGCATCAATATCAAAAGTGACTTCAATCTGAGGAACACCACGTGGTGCAGGAGGTATGCCAGTGAGCTCAAATTTTCCAAGCAGGTTGTTATCCTTGGTTATTGCATGTTCACCTCCATAAACCTGAATAAGTCCACCAGGCTGGTTATCAGAGTAGGTTGTGAAGGTCTGTGTCTGCTTGGTAGGAATGGTAGTATTGCGCTTGATAAGAACAGTCATGAATCCACCAGCAGTTTCAATACCCAGGGAAAGTGGAGTGACGTCCAAGAGCAGCAGGTCCTAAACATTTTCGGATTTGTCTCCAGATAAGATGACTGCCTGAACAGCTGCACCATAAGCAACAGCCACATCAGGGTTGATACTCTTGTTCAGTTCCTTTCCCTTGAAAAAAATTCTGAAGAAGTTTCTGGATCTTAGGAATACAGATAGAACCACCCACCAGGACAATGTCATGAATCTGTGACTTGTCAAGCTTAGCATCTCTAAGGGCTTTCTCCACAGGGTCCAGGGTGCCTCTGAACAGGTCAGCATTCAATTCTTTGAATCAGGCCCAAGTGATAGAGGTATAAAAGTCGATGCCTTCATATAGAGAATCAATCTCAATACTGGTGTGGGTGCTAGAAGAAAGTGTGCGCTTTGCACGCTCACAAGCAGTGCTTAGGTGACGGACAGCTCTCTGATTCTCACTGATGTCTTTTTTTGTGTTTGTGCTTGAACTCGGTGACAAAATGGTTGACCATTCGGTTGTCAAAATCTTCTCCACCCAAGTGGTGTCTCCAGCTGTAGATTTT
>PVJH01015505.1:0-53453 GCA_004026705.1 Nesogale talazaci
GGGGCTCGTAATAAAGAATAAATGTGCACACAAGAGGGGCCAGCTGGTGACATGTGGCACCTTTGCAGGGCCAGAGTGCAGGCGGGGCCGGTCACTTGAGGCGGTGTGCAGGGCAGGTGTGCAGGTACCAGGGGGCGGGGCCGGCACGCGGGAAGGTGTGCGGAGCAGGTCACTCAGGAAGCAGGCGCGCGGCGGACACTTGCCTGCGAAGGCGGCAGCTTCGGCGGCCTCATCGGGGCCAGGCAGGGCCTCGGTGCCCATGTCCATGTGCCCGGGCTCAGCCGCCATCACCGCCACGGCCGTCACGCGCTGTGTCTCTCGCTCCGCTTCGGAGTCCCCGTCCTCCTCCGAGTCTTCGTCCCTGCTGAGCACCGGCTCTTCCGTCTCGCCTCCCGCTGCGGCCGCGGCCGCCGCCGCCACAGCGGCCGCGGCCGCCACCGCAGCTGCCTCGGCCAGGCCCAGCTGCTTGGCCGCCGAGTCCGAGTCCTCCATCCGGACTCCGCCGAGCCCGCCCGAAGGCGCCCGCCGAGCCGCACCCGAGGCCGCCCGAAGGCCGCACGGAGCCCAAAGCGGGGCCTCCCGAAAGCGCACGCCGAGCCGGGCCGAAGCCGCACCAGCCCGCGGCCGAGCGGAGCCGGAGCCGCGCGAAGTTACTTCCGAGTCGAGCCGAGTCTGCCCGAAGACAATCGCCCAGTCGAGCCGAATACGCCCGAAGGCGAACGCCCTGTCCAGCCGAGTCCGACCGAGCACACCTGCCGAGGCCAGGCGAGACCGCCCGAAGCGCCCGGCCGGAACTCGGGCCGAACCGGCACGAAGCGGCCCAGTTGAGCCGACAGCCAAAGCGCCGGAACCGAAGAGAGCCGAAGCTCTCCGAATCTAAAACCCGAGTTCGTCCGAGGCCACACGAGAGTCGCCGAGCGGCTCTGCTCCCGGAGCCTTCCTCAGGGTCGAGGGCTGAGGGCGCTACCGCCTCGGGCCGACAGGGTGAACCGGCGCTGGGGCTGGCACTTGCCGACCTCACACAGCTTGGCCTCAAGGAAAAAAACAACCCTGTGCCGAAGGATTCGCCGGCCCTCGCCGCGAGCTGGGCCCGAGCCCCCGCCCCCTGCCCTCCACCCCCGATGCTGAGCCGAGCTCAGCCGAATAGTCTCGAGTCCGAATCCTCCCGAGGCTCGGCTCTTCACCGCCTCCTGGCCGAAAGTGCCCGAGCACTGCCGGACAGACTCCTCGGGCCTCGGCCCCGGTTCGGCTGTCAACTCCTTGCACCACGGCTCGGTCGGGCTCCTTCGGGAGCAGAAGCGAAAATGGCCGAAGAGCGCGAAGCCCAGAGGCTGCCGGGATCGCGGCGGCGGCGGCGGCGGCGGCGGGAGGAGGCGGGGCAAGATGGCGGCCGCGAGGCGAGGTGAGCGCGTTCGGCCGCGCCGCAGCGGCATCCGGGCGGGGGCCCCGGGGCCGGGACCGGTAGGACGTTCAGGCCCGCCGGGGCTGCCGGTTTCTTCCTGTTTGTACTGGGCAGTGTGCTCAGCACTTTCTCTGGTGCGCAGCACGCGCTGTCTAGCAGCGGACCCTTCCCATCCCCCGCAGTAAAGCCCCGGGCCCGCTGCCTCGTGCCCAGCCGTGCCCCTCTCATGCCCACACGGCCGCTACGCACCCTGTGCCACTCCCCCATGCCCACACCCTGTGCCCGCTCCCCGTTTCCATCTGTGCCAACTCCCCTGCTTCCCACTCCCCTCGGCGCACCCCTCCCACGCCGCTCCTCTCCTCTGGCCCACCTCCCTGCCGGCGCTCCGGGCTCGCTATTCCGAGTCCCTGGTCGGATGTTGGCCCCGGAGGAATGCCCGCTGGGTGTCCACTGCTCAGCCCTTCATCTGCGGAGGGACACTGGGCCGTGCCCACTTTGAGCCCGTCGTCGGTGCTGCTGCAGGGTCATCTGTGCCCAGCTGTCTGTGGAGGGCATGGTTTTAGTTCGCTTGAGGGAGCAGGGGGCCACATGCGGCCCGCCGAGGATGTTTATCTGGCCCACTGGCTGTTCTCGCCCGCCCTGCTTAGCAGCAGACTCATCCCTGCCAGCAGTGAATTTGTTCACAGTTGTTTTTGTTTTAACTCTGGTCCAGCCCTCCAATGGTCTGAGGGACAGTGAACTGGCCCCCTGTTTAAGAAGTTTCAGGACCGGCTGAGCCCCGGTGGCTTAGTGGTTGTGCGCAGTGACTGCGGCCCACTGGGACGGAGGTTCAATTCCCACTCACAGGAGCAAAGGCTGGGCCTCTTACTTCCACCACCAGGGCAGTGATGCCTAATTAAAAAAAAAAAAAAAAAAGAAGTTTCAGGACCCCTGGTCTAGGAGGGATGTCCTCTGAACAGTCCCTGGAAAAATGGAATGAAAGGATAATGGGATTTCCCCAGATGTCTTGAAGGCATTTTCACATTTAGGAGTGAAATATTGCTGGGTCCTTTATCCTCGGAGCTAAGGAGCCACGGTGGCACTGGGGATTAAGCACCGGGCTGCTAACCCAAGGTTGCAGGTTCAGAACAATCCCCAGCAGCCCTGCAGGAGAAAGCAGAGACCATGAGCGTCCATCAAGAATTACAGCTTTAAGGGAAAAAAAAAAAAATTACAGCCTTAGAAAGATGAGGGAAGGGCTGAGCCCCGGTGGCGTAGTGGTTGTGCGCGGGACTGCGGCCCACTAGGACGGAGGTTCAATTCCAGCAGTGGGGCTGGGCCTCCTACTCCCACCACCGGAGAGCAGTGATGCCCCCCCCCCAAAATAAAACAAAATAATGTTATCTTAAAGGGTCATGGCATCAGGAAGGTTGAGAACCCCAGCCCTACACGGATCCTCAGGTCGCCATTGCTCCGGAATGGTCCACCTGGCTTGGGTCTGGGTATACTCCCCGCCCTACACCACTTGTCCTCCCTCTGAAGAGACCGTACTTGTCTTCTCCACAGCCTGACCCTGGCAGCGACAGCATCTTGAGGTGCTGTTAGTTCCTTTGGAGAGCCAAACCTAGCACCTGGTTCATTTTGGGAGACAAAAATGAACCTTCCCTTCCCCAGTCCGTCTCCACTAGCCCCTGCGGTCCAGTCCCGTCCACTACTGACCGAGCTCATTACCATTGGGCCGACGCAGACTCAGCCACTGTAGAGGACAGAGCAGACCTGCCCTCTGGGTATCTGAGGCATCCGTCTTCAAGAGGGCAGAGAGCCTCTTCTCTCTCCCTCAGAGGGCCTGGCGGGTCAAAGCTAACAGCCTCAGGCCTCACCCACGACTGGGTCATCTCTGCACCACCAGGACCCCTCTCCCAGCGCTCGCTCACTGTGTAACTGAAGGTCCCTCGGGCAGCATGGCCATTCACACAGCTGTGGGACATTCGCTGTCCATGGCAGTGTCCACTTGACTTTGTACATGCCCAACTCCCACTGGATGCCTGTGGGGAAACTGGAGTCGAGGCACTTCCAGGAGGGCTGTGCGGGGCTGTCAACAAAGCCCAGAGCCAGCTCAGGAGCTGGTTACACACTTGGCAGCTTAGCTGAGAGACCGTGGGGATGTGGGCGTTTTTAGTGCCACATCACTGCTCTGCTCCCCTCTTCCAGCCAGGCGCCCAGCAGTCAGTCCCTGGCCCCTTGACCCCCACCTCCACCTCTGTCACAACAGGCAGCTGGCAAATAAACTTGAAGTGCTTGAAGTGTCTCCCTGCAGGGCAAGCTGACACAGTGAAGGGATCTGAGAAACAACAGCAAGTGTCCAGGTAGCCACGCCCACCAGTGAAGACCTCCTGCCCTTGGAGTTGGCCTTGACTCCCAGAATCCGTGCTGTGAAACCCCCCACCACCAGCCCCCCCCCCCCATGGGAGCCACAGCAGAAACTTCTGGCCAGCTTTCCCCCTGTGCCCCTCAGAGCCCCACTGGGGTCGAGTGTGGGAATTGCCCGGGTAGGGTTTGTAGTGACTCAGGGTTCTGGGCGGGGGGTGCTCCCTGCCACTGCCGTGCCCCCAGCCCAGGCAGGAAACATGACCATGGGCACCCCCAGCACGCGTGCCTCCCAATGCACTCAATGCCTCAAACTCAGAACCAACCACCTCCTGGGGGTCTGCCCTCCCTCCTGCCTCCAGCCACCCCAAAGGAGGGCATGTCGGGGCTGGGACACAGCACGGCGATGCATAGGCAGACTGCCTTCTGCTCTCCGGGAACTCTTGTTTGGGGAAGGATATTTGGAGCAATGACTGAAACCTCACAGGGAACCAGAGGTGTCAGTGGTGGAAACCGCTTATACACTGAGATCATCAGAGGCCTGCATGTGAGAGAGAAGCCGGAAGAGGGGAGTGTGAGCTCCAGGTACCCTGCAGGCAGCCTCCAGAGCCCTAGTCTGGGCCACAGAGACGGGGGTGTTCTCTGGCGAATGAGGGGGCCTGCACCCCCTCCTGCATGATGGAGAGGTGCTGGAGGGCAGGGTCTTGGGGTCCCTGCGGGCTTGCTGGCCACACTCACTGACACTTTCTCTCGCAGGCAGCCCCTCCACGGTGGTATCCTTCCGCTGGGCCTCAGCTGCCCTCCTCTTCTTCTCCCACCTCCTTCGTGTCCCAGACCCCAACATGCCTGGGGATGTCTCCGGGAGCAGGGGCTCACACAGGGATTAAGAGCCTAGCCCAGGGCTGAGCCCTGGTGGCGTAGTGGTTGTGCTCGAGACTGCGGCCCACTGGGACGGAGCAAACTCCCAGGAGCAAAGGCTGGGCCTCCTCCTCCCACCACCAGGGCAGTGATGCCTAAAAAAAAAGGAGCCTAGCCCTTGAAAGAAGATAGCCCTCCATCAGCCACCAGGGACAGTGGGGAAAGGGGTGCCGGTGAGGTCGAAAGGCTGGGTTTAGCGTCAGGGTGGCAGGTCCAGGGATTGGGCCAGGGCGTGCTTTGTCTCTCCAACTTGTATCTGCCAGGGCCAGACCAGGTGGCCTTCCATGGAGCTCCTGCTGGGGGGTAGGGGGAATGGAAAGGGTCACTTGGTGGGCATGGGGGGGTGGGGGAGGCAGGGGAGGGCATGACCTAGGCAGGGTGACCCTGGGAGTAGAAGGGCTTCCTCTGTGGCCAGCAGCCTGTCCTGGAACCCACGGACCCATCGGAAGCAAGGTGGGCTGCAGATGGCACCCGTGGGTGCAGGCAGATCTGTGAGCCCCGCTGGATCTGTGTGGATGGGCACAGCTACCCACCCGGCAGGGGCCTCGGGGGCGCGGCTCTGTGAATTGCTTCCTTGACTGCGCCCAGCTCTCCTCCGTGCCCCTGCAGATGCTGCTGTACCTGAGCGGGGCCTTCAGCGCCTTCCACCTCTTGGCCACGCTGCTGCTGCTGCTCTACAAGAGTGAGGGGCGGGCCTTCCACCCGTGCAGGCGGGGGGGGGGGGGGGGGGGGGACCTGCCAGCCCCGCCTCCTGGCCGCGCAGGAGCTGGGCGCTGTCAGAGAGAGGGGCGTGGGCTGGGCTGGGGGCGGGCCCGCTGGCTGCCCGCCGGCATCTCCTCTCTCCCTGCTCCAGGTCAGGTGTTCAGCTACCCACAGAGCTACCTGGCCCTCGATCTGGCTCTGCTGCTGATGGCGGGGGTGCTGGAAGTTGCGGGGCTGTACTTGGGTGAGTGCACGGAGGGAGAGACGGAGGTACCTCCCTCGTGGGCCCCCCATCTCGGGGGTTTCCTGGAGCACGGCTCATGGGGTGCTCAGGCTACTAGCCGGGCAGTGAGGGGGTTGCTCCTCACTGCACCAGGACTGCGGTGGCCCCTGACAGCCAAGGTCCAGGCCATGCCCCCTCCCGACCCTCAGCCCAGCTAGGAATTTCGGAGCTGGTGCAGGCTGGAGCTGAACAGAAGCAATGCCCGCCGCTCTCCTGCCGCATGGCTCGGCCTCCTGGAGTCTGTTGTGTTGCCCTGTCCCACCCCACCCCGCCCTGGTCAGCCAGTGAGCCCAAGAGGTTGTCAGCTGGGATGTTGGACAGGTGACAATTCCAACATCAGCGGGGACTTCCTGGAAGTGTCAGCACCCCACCCTCATTTAATGTGAAGAAACAGGCAGAGCAAAGTTAGGGTCTGCCACCCCAGAGCCCCCTCCACCTGTGCTATGTGCCCTCCCTCCCCCAGGCTAGGAACTTCACCCCTACAGGTAAAACAGGTGGCTCAGAGCTATCATTTGCAGGGACTGACCAGAGCGGACATCCTGGTGCCTGGCTCCTCCCCCACCACGGCCGGGGGACGGGGGCGCCCAGAGTGGGGGTCCAGTCCACTCTGATGCATCTGTTTGTATTTGAAGTGTATTGGGCCATGCCCAGTGTAAAACGCTCCTGGCAGGCCCCACCGACGCCCTCCAGCACGCTGTGCCATGCTTTAGGCGGGAACAGCAAGAATGCAGCCGGATGTGTTTAGAGAGAATCGCCCTCCCTGAACAGCCCCAGTCTCACCTGGGTTCTCTTTGTACACTCCCAGGGACCTGTGTCCCGTGCCCAGGGAAGCAGCCCCTTCCAGCCTAGCCTGCTATTCTGTGGTGGGCAGTAACAGTGGCCCAGCAGACAGGGTGTCCCACCTGAGCTCTCCAGCCCGAGGTGCACCCTGTGACCACAGGTAAGATGCTTGCACTTAGGTCCGGGCTCTTAGGCTGGCCCGATCGGAAGGGGGCGAAGATGAAAAACTGAGGAGAGGGTTGGCACCTTCACCTGGGGCAGTGCCTGACCCGCCAGTCGGCCACCAGCTGGGTCTCAGGCCTCCTCTCCCCTCCACAGGCACCAAAGGTAACCTCACAGAGGCCGAGGGGCCGCTGGCCATGAGCCTGCTACTGACAGTGGGCTCCGGTCTCCTCTCCGCCTACTTCCTGCGCTGGCAGACTCTGGTGCTGTGGGCGGACACAGCCCTGGGGGCCACACGCCTGGCCCTCCACGGCCTTGAGGCAGCCCTGCAGGTGGTCACCATTGCCGCTTTCGTCAGCTAGACAGCTGGGCTGCCCTGTGTCTCCAGAGCCCAGCAGCCCACCCATCCCTGGCAGAACCTCTAGGATCCGCTCCCCCCTGAGCCGGGAGGATACTCCTGCTGGGCCCCACCCTTCCATCCACCCAGGGGGAGTGCGTGACCATGGCCAGTCAAGGCCTCCCGCTGAAGGACTCCTCAAGATCTTGGCCGTGGTAAATGATGGGTCATCATCTGGCTGAGGGTCTGGGCAGGTGAGGGCCCATGCTGACCACCAAGACACAGCGTGGTTCACTCTCAGGAAGGCAGGACCCACAGGCCAAGTCACTGCCACAGGCCAGACACTCCCCAGAGGGCCTGTCCACCAGCTTGTGGGTGCTGCTGTCCAGTGAGGATGGGCCTGTTCTCCCTCTACCATCTCCACGCTGACCCTGAGGGCAGGTCCATCCCATGAGAGAAGCGCAATTCCAGCACAGCCTCAGGGGCCCACCACAGCCCCTAGGAAAAGGCTGGAAGAAATGGGGCCCTCAGCTACCCTAGGGCCATTCTGCCTCTGACTGGCCACTGGCCATGCAGCCTGCCCGTGCGTCCCCATGTCCGTCAAAAGCAGGCTGCACACCAAGCTGGTTTCAACATACCTGCCGTCTCCAAAGAGTCCTGTTTTCCCCTCACTGAGTGCTTAAATAAAGAAACGTTTGTACCAGCTGAGTTTTGCCTGAGTCCTCTGCCCCTGCCCAGCCGCAGCAATGCCCCCTGGTGGCTGCAGGGTCAGGAATTCCCCTCCTGTCTTGGGGACTGGCCTCTGTGAGCACCCACAGGTCACAGAGGGACAGGTGTGGGCCGTGCCTCTCCACCCACTGTCTGCCCCGCTGCTGCCTGGGGCGGGCTGCAGCTGGGACCACCTGTGGGGCTGGTGGTGGGTGCTGCTCTCCACACCACTTATGGACCTGCTCTGCAGAGGTGGGTCAGAGAGTCGCTGTCCACCTCCTCCAACCTGTCCCCTTAGACCACTGGCCACCCAGGCACCTGGTGAGGTGTCCAGGAAGGTGGCTGCCGCCGCTGGCATACCCCATGCATTCCTGTAGACCCGGGCAAGCCAGGACTTCAGATGGCACACTCTGGCCCTGCAGCTCCCCTGTGCTGCTGTGGGAGCACCCAGCTGGGGCAGGGCCCACACGACACCCCCAGGCCTGAAGCCCAGCCCTCAGCTTCCAGCCACTAAACAAGTAGCACCCACCCTGCTCCATGCCATGGAAGCCCAAAGGTGGGGGGTAGGGGTGGGGGTTGAACCCTGGTATAGGGCCAGGATGGTAGGTCACACCAGGGGCAGGCACAAGGATGGGGCCTCACAGTGTGAGGCTGGCAGTGCAGGGTCCACACCAAGCGCAGGGCACAGCTGCCCAGCCTTTCCGGGCAGCCCAGCCTGCAAGTCCTCCCTGTGTTCAGTGGCCTCTCCCCACCCAGGAATCATTAGCAGAGCCTTTGGGTCCTCAGATAACTGCCACCCTCTCCCCCTCCCACACCCCCTTACCCAACCACAAACAGCACCTGCTTGACAACCCCAAGGGGGGCACTGTTTGTAAGCAGTCAGCAAGGGTGGGCAGGACACCCAATCAGGCCGCAGCCTAGTGCAGGGAATGAGGGGAGCAGTTCAGATGAGATGGGCCATCAAGTGGCCCCAGAACCCCCCCAGCCTGCATAGGGGCTCAAGTGTTCCCACCTCCCCATCCAGGGCGGGCAGAACCAGGGGGAGGTTTAGGGCCCCTGCCTAGAGAAGCAGGGGAGGGTAGAGGCCTGCCTGCTCCGAGGCGGGTGTGCCGTCCTGACCTGTGGCGTGGGAGTCACTGGTAGTGAGATTTTGAGTGTGGCTGAGGGGAGGGGGAACACCTTTCCCCCTGGGAGCTCCGCCTACCTCCACACGCATCTGGGTAGCCTTAGGGTCTGGCCAGACCAGAGAGGTCCACCAAAGGGGGCCCGGGGTACCACGACAACTACATTCTGAATGTCCCGGGTGGGGAGGGAGGGGGTCACTGGCCTGCTTGAGCCCTCTGAGGCCCCACCCCAGCGCTGTCCCCTACAGGATCCCCTCCCCGCAGCATCCCCTAGGCCCCCCTCACTGACTGGGGGCCTCAGGCAGGGTCCGTGCAGGGGTGGGGCCGCGGGGCGGCCTGCGGGCGGGGTCTAGAGTCCAGGTTGGGGCGCTGGCGGGCGGGGCATGGGGGCTCCGCCTCCCGCGCACCCGCGAGGCCTCTGGGTTACTCTGTAACCTGTCGCTCAGGTTCCTTCTCCGCCTGCCCCGCCCGGCGGCCGCGCAGTGTCCCACAGGCCCGCCCAGACTGGGCGCCGCGACCCAGGGACCCACAGACTGCCGCGCGGACGGCCGGGCAGGCAGACGCTCCCGCTGACCGACCCACCGACCCAAGAGAACAAGGGGCCACCGCGAACAGGTGAGGCGCCCAGCGGCCTCGGGCACCCAAAGCGCCCTGGCCCCCGTCGTTGCCCGCCCGGTGCTTGGGTAAAGGAGCGGACCGAGATAGCTGGCACTGCTGGCTGCCTCTGTTTCCCCGTGCGGTGGGGCGCGGGGTGCCGAAGACTGGGCAGGCTGTGGGGAGCCCCGCTCACCTAGGCGCTGGCCTGCCCGCTCCTCTCAGGTCTGGGGCGGCGGCCGCGCGGCCACCCTTTCAAGTAGTTGTGGGTGACTCATGGGCCCAGGCAGTGCGCTCCCTGCCCCGAGGCCTGCTGGGGTCCCCAAGGTCCAGGGGCCGGGTGTGGCGGGGTACCTCGACCGTGCCCCTCTAAAACCTCCACTCTCCACTCGAACTGGTGGGCCACCACTTGGCCGGCCCAGCCCCGGCCCCACGGCTGCTCCCGTAAGTGGGACGCAGGCCGCACTTCCTGGGTGCCGGAACCAGCAGGAAGCCCAGCCGGGAAGCGCAGGGCCGGGTCAGGCTCCGGGTCAGGGCTGGGGTACGCTAGGAAGCCCCAGGGGCTGCCCTTGGAAGGTGGCCTGGCAGGGACTCCCGGGTGCCCCACCCGCCGGGCCCCTGGCTCCTCCTCCCTACGCAGAGAGGGCTGGGCCGGGACTGTCCCTGGGCACCAGCTGGCTTGGGGCTGGGGGCGGGGCGAAGCAGCTGCAGACCACCTCTGCCTGTGCCCCGAGGTGCAGCTCTCTCCTGGTTGTGCAGGGGGCGGGGCGGGGCGGGGCGGGCCTGGAGGGACCCAACGCCCTTCTTCCTCCCCCCCCCCCCCCCACCCACCGTGCCCAACTTAGCACCTGGGCCTGCCTGCTCCAGGGCCCGCCAGCTCCCCAAGCTAAGCCCCCAGCCACGCCTCCTGGTCCACCTGCACGGAGGGGGTCTTCCCAGGCCCCACCCACGCCGGCGTGGACGGCCCCAGGGGCCCCTGCGAGGCACCACATGCCGCACCTTCCCAAGGTCACTGGGCGAGCAGGGCTGGAATTTGAACTTGGAGCCGGGCCCTGCGCCCTCCCTGCCCTCTTGGCCCCTCCCTTCACACCCGGAAAATGGCCACAGTAAGACCAAAGTGCAGAGGGGCCTGGGGCAGCCCCAACTCTTCCAGCAGACCTCCCCACCCACTTCCCCCTCTGAGGGCGGGTGCTGCACAGCCAGCAGGCCCCCTGCTGCCCCTGAGACCCTCCCCCTCACCGCCCGCAGAAAGCCACAGGCTTCCCAGACCAGAGGACTCCCACCCCCACCTCAAGGCCCCAAGAGAAGCATCCTCTGTCCCTGCTGGTCCATCCTGACTTCTTGGGGTCTGGGCAACACCCAGGGCTGTGCTTAATGAGTGCAGGTGGGTGTGCCTGCTGGAGCCCGCCAGGAACCCCAGGCAGCAAGTACTCAGGCTGGCCCTCTGAGGTCACCTGCATTCCGGACATTCTTCACGGATAGGTGGACCAGGAATCTGGCCTGACCCTCTTGGCCAGGGGGAGCCTCCACGACACTGGCAAGGGGCGACAGTCCAAGGACCCAGGGAACAGCCCTTCAATTCCTCCCCGACACCAGGACCCTTGCCCTCCCCCATGCCGAGCCTCTTCCTGGTGCGGAACCTCAGGCTGGAACCACAGAGGAAGGGCAGGTGACCCTTGGTCACAGAGTCACAGAGGGACAATCTCCAGGGCCCCATGCTGTCCCTACAGGGGGCTGGGCCAGGCCAACACTGCAGGTCCCCATGGAGACACTGACCCTACTGGACAGGGCATCTTGACCCTCGTCAGGGGCACCGGATCTATTCACAGCCCAGCAGCTGGGCCTCAGAGTCCCAGCAAGGAGATGGGGAGCCCAGAAGCAGGCTTCCAAGGTTCTACCCAGGGGAGTGGTCACCCTGAGTGTGCCCACCATCCCTTTCATGCCCCCACCGGTCAGGGAAGGCGGGGCCGCCTGGGCACAGTCACTGGGCCGTTCTTAGCCTTGGCCCTCCACTTCCTCCTGCAGAAAGCCCCGTGCTCAAGAGCACTTTCCTGGCCCAGCCCTGACCGCATCCCCATTGACCAAAGAGGCCCACGGCCCACTTTTGGACTCCGTGCTAGGCACCCAGGACCCGAGTCCCACTCACATGGCCTCAAGTCTTTTCTGGGGCCTCCCAGGGTGCTAGCTCCACGGACTGGACCTAGTCCTGCTCTCTCAGAACTTTGCCCCTTGGGTCCCTCTCCTGGCCCTCTCAGGAGTCAGGCCCTCGATGGTGTGGCCTCAGTATCTTTGAAGGTGCCATCCCTCCTGCCTGGGAGGGTCTTCCTCATCCAGGGCCCTCGACACAGCCCTGGGGTGGCGGGGGGGCCCTCTGTCTGCTTGTCCCTGGGGTCCCTGTGGAGAGCTGAAGGTTTAGGGTGAGGCCAGTGGGAGCACCTAGGGAGGGGACAGCTCTGCAGGGTGCTGCCCCGTGAAGACTCCAGCTCAGGCCGCACTGGAACCTCTTTCTGGGCCCCTGGGCCCCCCTGGACTGGCAGGGAGTGGCCTAGGCCAGGCCAAAAGCAGAGGGTCCTGGGGGCTGGTCCCTGGGTCTGGGGTGAGGAAGGCAGAGAGCGGGCAGAGACCAGAGGAGGTGTCCGCCTGTCCCTCTGTCCTCCAGGTGTGGGCCAGTGTGGGCCCTGGACTTAGGCTGCATCACCACGGCTGAGGGCTGCCCTTCCCCCAGCTGGTCACCACGAAGACGCCATGAGCCAGTCAGGGTCTGTGAGCTGCTGCCTGGGTGCAGCCAAGTGAGCCCCTTCGTCCCCTGCCCTGCCCTGCCCTGCCCTCCTCTCCTCACCCCACCCACTGGCAGTTCCTGGGGGCAGGGGAACCTGCCCTGCCCTCACCAGTCCCTCCCCACCCTCCCAGGGGCAGCCTGGGCCGGTCTGATGGGATGGCCAAGATGAGCGCCAAGGACCTGTTTGGTGAGTCCCTTGGGGCACTGCCTTCCCACGGGCTGGACTGGGTAGGGGCAAAGTGGGGAGCAGCTTCCGTCCCCCATGCCAAGGCTGGGTGGGGGGCTCCCAGGCCCCATGCGCCAATTGTGGTGCCAGGGAGCCAGGCCGGCCCAAGGAGGCCCCGACCCTGGTCAGCCGAGGGCTGGCCCAAGTCCCTCCCGAAGCTCGGCCGCACCTCATCGGTAAGGGGAGAGACCTTCACAAATAATTCAGGGAGCATCAATATTGATCCCCGTGGGCTCCTCACACTGCAACCCGATCGCTGCGCAGGGGTGGGGCTCGGGCAGGACTGAGTCGCCAGGTGTCTGCTGCCCCACCCCCGCCCCCGAGGGAGCCCCAAACCATGTCCTGGCAGCAGAGGCGGCTCCCTACAGACACGTGGGGAGCAGGGGTGGGTTGGGGGGAGACAGACGCCTTTGATGGTTCCAGAGTCCTGCTTCCCCTCAACACTGCCCCTCCCCCTCCTGTCCATCTCATACCCTCCCCTACCACACCCCCTAGTAGTGCCCAGTTGAGAAAGTGGAGGGGCTCTGGGGAGGAATGGGCAGAGTCTAGGGGGCAGTTCCTAGGGTGGAGGAAGCCTTGGCCTGACCTCTCCCCAGGCAGCAGCCCCTACAAGGGGCCCGAGCCTCCTGCACCCTCCATGACTAGGCCATGCCCACCACCCACCCACCCACGGTTGACCCAGAGATAGGGTGGGGAGATGGCCCTCAAGGGGGCTCTACTCAAGTCACGGGGAAGCTCCTTCCTGGTGGCTGTGAGGGGCTGTCACCTTGACCCCCTATGCCTCCGGGAGACCCGTCCCTCCCACGGGGCTGGGGTCCGGGGCCACCATCTGGCCTGAGCAGTTGTGTGTGTCCTTCAGAGCAGAGGAAGAAGTACTCCAACTCCAATGTCATCATGCACGAGACCTCGCAGTACCACGTGCAGGTGAGGCCCCGGGAGGGCTGGCCTGCCCAGTGTGGCCTCGGCAGCCACTGCCCAAGACACAGCCAACTTGCCCCACCTGTGAGTTCAGGGTCCCCTGCCCTGAGCATTCCCATTCCAGAAGGGGATATCAGCCCACCCTGGGGACGTCATGTTCTGGAGGACAGAGGCAGCTGTGGCTCCCACCCCCCTGGCATGCCTGAGGGAAAGAACTGATCACTCTGCCCTTGGAGCAGGGGCAAGGACAGGCACAGTGGACAAGGCTAGGGGGAGTGCTGCTGAGGCCACTGACCTGGTCATGTCCGCTGTGGCCGGTGGCCGGCTCAGGGATGTGCTTTGTCTACGGCAGCTTCTCTCCACAGTGACAGTCACTCGGGAAGGTGCCATGTGCCCCTGGCCATTGTACAAGTCCTCGGTCCCAAGGTTCCCCTGGGTCGCTGACACCCTTTCCCTCAGCTGCCTGGCTGGTCGAATAGACCCTGAGCTCGACAGGGCTTCCCGGGGGCATGGACTGCAGGGCACAGAGCCCTGGAGAGGCCAACTTTCCCTCCTTCCCTTTTGGGCAGCTCAGCTGGCCCAGCCCAGCAGTGAGACTTTACCCTCCTGGGTCAGGAACTTCCAATGTCACCCCCGAGGCCCAGATCTGGACTTCAGTCTGAGCAGCCTGCTGGGGACCACCCCAACTTGGACCAGGCTGAGTGGGGGCCAATAGGGCCCTTTCCTGTTGGCTCAGAGAAACAAGAGCAGGCATGCCTTGAAGCCCTTCCCAGACGAGGATCTGAGGCAGAGAGAGAGAGAGAGAGAGAGAGGAGCGGCTACATCAGCACCCCCCCCCCCCCACTCAGCTAGAGGTAGGGTCACTGTAAGTCAAGCTCACTGCCATCAGGGAGATTCAGACTCACGGCCACCCTCCAGGACCAAGCAGTACTGCCCTGCAGGGCCAGGCTAACTGTACCAGAGCAGGTGGCCTCACCTTTCTCCCTCAGAGCAGCTGCTGCGTTTGAACCGCTGACCACACCAGGACAGCCTCGCTATGGCGGAGTGGGACCTCTTTGTCTTTTGCCAGGAATAGACCTGACAAATACAGCCCCAGTCCGTGCTTCCAACTCCTGCACATGGCTCCCTTCCAGCGCACAGAGAGGGAACTTTCCTTGTGGGGAAGGCTGAGTGTAGAGGGGATGGTGGCCCAGAGCTTGACCCCACAAGCTGCCGCCCCCACGGAGAAAGATGCAGGATTCCGCTCCTGCCAAGGGGCAGCTCTTTCTGTCCAGTCTGGTCCCCGTGAGTCAGGGTCCACGCAGTGTCAGTGGGCTTCTTTGGTTTGGTTCCATGTTGCTGAGTTTTCCAGCGACAGTTTCTTGTCTCCTGTCTAAGTAGTCACTGCATCTTCTAGAAGCTTCAGCGTTGACAGTTTTACAGTTGGACCTATGGTCCATCATGAGTCCCTCCTTGAGCTCGGTGTGAAGTCAAGGTCACCAGGTGGATGTCCAGCTGTGTTGGAAGGACTTGTGTCCTCTCGTGGAAGTGCTCTGGGCCTTGGTCAGAAATGGGTTCTTTGGGCATCGAGGCCGTCTGCCCTGTACAGAGCTACCTGGCCACACCACCCTGCTCCCAGGAGCTTGCTTCGCCCCTTCTCTGGACTTGCGTCAGCACTTGACGATCGCGGGCAGTGGTTGGTGGCGGTGGGTGAGGACAGCCAGTGTGGGATTTTGCGTTTGAGGGTTGCTGTCCCAGAGCCATGCCGAATCCAACCATTTGTGGGGCGACCTGTTTGTAGGTGAGTGGCAGCGCGCACCCACAATCATGATTTCTACAAAGGAAGAGCTCCCCTCACTTCACCCACGCCTTTGCTTTTGCTCCGCCCTGCCTGCGGCCGCCCGAGCTGGGGCTTGGGGTGCCCGTCCCTAAAAGGCAGATGGCGGGCAGCACGAAGGCAAAGTCTCTGCCACCGACCGGCTCTGAACACCAGCTCATGCTGGGCTGCCCTCGCCAGCAAGGCTGGTCCTTGAAGACATGCCCAGTAGAGAGCGCGCCACATTGGCCCACGTTGGTGTCCATCACTACGGTGGCAATGGTGGCAGTTTGGGCACAGCGTGCAGGAAACATGAGCAGTACCCACTGCCTGTCACTGACCCCGGCGATTCAGCCGTCATTAGAAACTGGACCAGACTGGGAAAACTAAAGCAGACCAGTCTTTCTTTGATAAGACTGGCCAGAACTGGTTTTCAAATGAAAGAAAAGCCAAGGGTAAGCAGGGGCCACCCTTGCTGTGTCCAGGCTTAGAAGAAAGCGTCTGCTCGTCCACCGTGCCAGGCCGTGTGCAGACACGCTGCCATGCTGGGGGGCTTGTCTCCGTTCCTCCGAGGGAGTGAAGCGTCTCCCGTGAAGGGACGCCGAGTTCGTACGTATCGTGCTATTCCTACAGGGATGGAGAGATCTTGCCTCCTTTGCCCTGCTGGGGAGGGGTTACGAGTTGGGTCGCTACTGCAAGGTGAGCAGTTCAAACCACCAACCACTCTGCGGGAGAAAGACGGGGTGTTCTACGCGTGCAAGAGGGGCGTCTCGAGACCCCCAGGGCAGTTCTGTCAGTCAGCGCTGACCATTTTGGGGGGTCCATGAGGGTACTGTGGGTCTCGCTCTTTGTTGTCATGTTGGCCCGCCGCGTGTTCCGGAACAGACACATGCAGCTAGAGGGCAGCACTGTATGCGTGGTCGCACTGGCGGGGCAGGTACTCTGTGAGAGTCCGTGTCCACGAGAGGGCTGCACCCCTAAGTTCTTTTTCGGCGGTGCACCTCCTGTACTTCAGGCCTCGGACCTTACACAGCCAGCGCACAGTCCCCGAGCCAGTTTGTGAAAGTCTGTGATTACTCCTTCCTTAAATATTTGCTATCATTGACCAGGGACGCCTCTGAGGAGAAAGGGTCCAGTGGGAGGCTGTTTTTGCTTTTGTCCCACGTCTGTCTGATCTGTAGCGGTGCCCCTGCCATGCGGTGCGGTGCCCACGGTGTTTTCTCCTGCCCTCGGGGCTTATCGGCTTTCCTAATCTTTCCAGAACCGATGTTTGGCTCCGTTGACTTTTGGTCTACTGTTTGCTCTCCAGTCTGTTCATTTTACGCTCTCATTTTGCTTCATTGTTTTCTTTGGGTTGCATTTGGTTGTTTGTTTTTTCCCCCTTTCTTGAGGTGAAAGTTTAGCTCACGGTGAACCAAGTGTAGCTGCGTCTCCTTGTGTTTGTAGATATAGCGCTGAAGTAAAATTGAAAATGAAAATAAAACCATCATAGTTTTGATTAAAGAGTATTACTCAGATACTGGTGATTTCATTTGTTTGTAAAAATATATTTATGGCTCTTGGATAATTTTAAATTTGCTATGCAGGGCAAGATTGGCTCTTCCATCCCAAAAGTTTATTGGCCCCTGGCTGAGATCATTGATCCGAAGTCTTCCTTACTTCCACCCTCATGAATGGCTTGGGGCCCGGCTAGGTCTGTGTGCCATGTAGCATGTCAGCTGATTGGCCTGTGACGGCTTCCTTGCCCCAGGGTTACGTAGAAGGGCGTGGTTTCATTCTTATTACTTTGGTACTGGCCAGTTACCTTCTTCCTGGGGGTGTTTCCTGTAGTTTTTGTTTTTTTCTATTTCTCAATGACTTTATTGGGGGCTCTTACAGCTCTTATAATATTCATCAATGCATCATTTGTATCAAGCATATTTGTACACATGTTGCCATATTCATTTCCAAATATTTTCCACTTGAGCCCTTGGTATAAGCCTCCCTTTCCACCCCCCTTTTTGTAATGAATCATTTTACTGGGGGCTCAGTTTCCCGTAGTTTCAGAGGACATTCGCAGAGTGCTGAGTCTCAGCAGGTCTCTCATGGGCTGGCTCCGCTCACAGGGACTGCGCTGCCCCCACTGGCAGGCCAGCTGCTTTGAACGCAGTGCTTGGGTGCGAGCAGGTGATTCTGGTGCATACCCAGTGAGCAGCCCTGTCGCTCTGTCCCATTGGCCTTCTGCCGGCTGGTCTCCCTGTGGTGAAACTGTGCGCCTCACAGGGGTCACCATGTTGCGCCCCAGAGACCGAGCCATGGCAGTGGGCGCAGCGAGCAGTGAAACCTCTAGTGGGCACTGGTGGGGCGTCCCTCGTGGGGGGCTCCTGGAGCTCCGACCTGCCATTAGCTTTTTGAACATGCAGCTGCTTCCTGGAAAGCTCACTCGTTTCCGGTGAACTCTGCTCATCAGCCCCTGCTTTCTGATGTACCCTTTCTTTCACATTCCACAAATTCAATTGCTTGGATTTATACGACTGTCATTTGAGAGGAGTATCCCCACCGACCCAAACAGGACCTCAGGCACGGCGGTGTGCCTGGACTTCACTCACGCGCAGGGCCCTCCTCTTCTACAATCGGGGGAGTCGCCAAGGTCATGGCCTCTTCTTCCCCCACTTCTCACGGTGCCTGGTTTCTGCTGCTTTCGCTCATCGTTCTCCCTATGTTGAGTTGACTGGGATTCCCCTTCGAACTTCTGCATGGTCTGCCTTGCTTGAGGGGGTCCCCTGGTGAAGAAGGCCCGAGATGACCAGAACCCCTTCCAGCACTTTTAGGATCTATGTTCCAGGGAGGCCTCTGACTGGCCAATTGGAAGCCGCCTGCAACCGGTGGACCCATCATGGTCCCCAGTGTTGCTTCTTCCTGAGAGGGTGCAGAGCAGACAGGGTGGGGGGGAGAGCTCGGCCACAGTGGGGGGTCCTATGCTGAGAACTTAGATGAAGAGCAAGTGAATGGCACAGGGAAAGGCCTTGGCAAGCATCCTGTGGCCAGGTGCGGATCTTCTGACCAGGTGTGTTAGTCTGGATAGACTAGAGGAACAAATTCACACACACACACACACACACACACACACATATAAGGAAAGGTTTATATACAAGAGGAATGGATCATTGAAAAAGCATCCCAACCCAATCCAGTCAAACGCCACAAGTCTGATATTAGCTCATATGTCCGATACCAGTCTATAAAGTCTTCTTCAGATTCATGAGGCACATGCAATGACACCAGGACAATCACAGGCCAGGGGGTGCCGAGTCCTGTGTATCCAGTGGTGGTAGAAGCATCTCAGCGCTGGCAGGGGCCTCTCTGGCTTCTGGAGCATCTCAGCACTGGCAGGAGTCTCCCCGTGGCTCCTCCAGTTCCCAGGGCTCGGGGTCTATCAGCATGCTGCCATGTCTCCCAGGGAGTCACTGTGTCTTATCAGTAGAGCCTCTCCAAGGGACTGAGTCAGTCGTGAGTCTCTCACCTGCAGGGGGGAAATTCTGACAGATTTCCCAGAATTCTCTGGAGAAAGTCATGCCCACACATATCATAGGTCTCATTGGCTATCGCTAGATTGACAGGCTAGACTCCACCCCTACACACCCAATCATGAAACTGACACCAGAGTACATGACTGCTGCACCAGGTGAAAGTCCCATGACCAGGTGAGAATCCCATGACCAGGTGTGGGTCCTATGACAGGTGTGAGCCCTATGACCAGGTTATGGTCTCATGCTCAGGTGAGGGTCGTATGACCAGGTGAGAATCCCATGACAAGGTGAGGGTCCTATGACCAGGTGAGGGTCCTGTGGCTTGTTGGGCAGCATTCATCCCAGAACCCAGGGCACTTGTATCCTACACATGGTCATGGGGGGTCAGGCACCTCCCAGTGCACACAAGCAGACCCGCCTGTCCCATGCAGTAACCACACAGCCATAAGCAGTCTGGAACCACAAAGTGCCAGTGTCGCCTTGAGTAGTGCTAGAGGGAATTGATGCCAGGCCAGGTGGATAGACCACCATGTGCCAGGTGGGCAGAGTAGACCACCTCCCATGGCTTCAAAGTGGGTAGTGGGCAGTGACCAGCTGGTGGTCCGGGTGGGGGTGGGGTAAATGGGTCAGGACCTCAATATGCTTGTGAGTTTTGAGGATTTTATCAAGGCATGGCCATGCCCCCCAAGGGTATCCATCAAGTGAGAAATCAACCCCTAAGGTGGAGCTGTACCCCACAGTGTGCCTCTGGAATCCTCGGGGTGAGGGCTGAATCTCCTCACTGCTCCCCCCCCCACCTCCAGTAGCTGAGTGCCCCCAGAGCCCACAGGGGAGAACTTTGCCCCGCCTCCCCACCCCCCAGGGAAGGGTGTGCCCCTGGGGGCCCTGAGGTTGGGTTTGGCCCCTTGGACTCAGGGGTGGGGAGGGCTCCATCACACAGGGGCACCCCCCCAGCACCGCCTGCCCGCCCGTCTCCAGCACCTGGCCACATTCATCATGGACAAGAGTGAGGCCATCGTCTCTGTGGACGACGCCATCCGGAAGCTGGTGCAGCTGAGCTCCAAGGAGAAGATCTGGACTCAGGAAATGCTGCTGCAGGTCAATGACCAAGCCCTGCGGCTGCTGGACATCGAGACCCAGGTGTGTCGGGCGGGGCACCAGGGGGAGGGGGCAGAGGGCCGGCCAGGGTCCCCAAGGGCTTTGGTCCACGGTGTGCCTCTGGGGATTATCTGCTGCCATCACTGGCCGTGTCCTTTAGCAGTGGCCCTTCTCTATTGGTGGCCATGGTTCACCTCCTGGACCCATCCCTACCCTGTGCCACGGAGTCATCTTTCTCCTAGGTCCTTGACCTCATTAAAAAGCCAAACCCATAGGACTGTGGGCATCACACAGGAACTCCTCTTTTCGAGGGTCAGCCCTAAGTCTACCCCCATCCAAGCCTGGCCCCTCATGCCCAGCCCAGTGTCAGGGTGCAAGCCTCCTTCCTGAACTCCCCCTCCTCCACCACTCAGGAAGAGCAGGAGAACTTCCCACTGCCCAGGGTGCAATCCTACCCAGTTCCCCTGTGCCCCCTGCCCCGCCCCCCTGCAGGAGGAACTGGAGAACTTTCCCCTGCCCACCGTGCAGCACTGCCAGACAGTGCTGAACCAGCTGCGCTACCCGTCGGTGCTGCTGCTCGTGTGTCAGGATTTGGAGCAGAACAAGCCCGACGTGCACTTCTTCTACTGCGACGAGGTCGAGGTGAGGGCCCGTGGCCGCGCGCGGGGAGCGCGCGCCCCGACCTGGCCCGGCCTGACGCCCTGTCCCTGCAGGCCGAGCTAGTGCACGAGGACATCGAGAGCGCGCTCACAGACTGTCGCCTTGGGAAGAAGATGCGGCCGCAGACCCTCAAGTAGGGCAGGGTGGGGGTGGGGCGCGAGGGCTGGGGCGGGGCCAGATCTGGGACTCGGCCAGTCTGAGCGGCCCTTCTGTGGCACTCCAGGGGTCACCAGGAGAAGATTCGCCAGCGACAGTCCATCTTGCCCCCGCCCCAGGCCCCGGCCCCCATCCCCTTCCACCGCTATGGTGCTGGGGACTCTCCCCAGGCCACCAAGAACCGTGTAGGCATGCCGATGCCGGTCAGCGAGTCAGGTAGGCGGGAGGCGGCGGCGGCGCGGGGTGCAGTGGGGCTGGGGGGTGCCGTGCTTCAGCCCCGGGGTATTCAGGGGGCCTCGCCTCCGCCCCACGGCGCCTCTGTCCCTCTCCAGCCTTTCGCCGGCGGGACTCTCAGGAGGAGGAGCCCCGGGCCGTGCTGGCGCAAAAGATCGAGAAGGAGACGGTGGGCGCTGAGGGCTGGTGGGCGGCAGTGGGGTGGGCCCCGCAGCCCCCTGGCCAGACGCGGCCAGCGTCCTCCCCCGCAGGCCGAGGGCCCGCGGGGCCTGACCCCAGTGCCTGCTCCGACCCCAGCAAATCCTCAACTGTGCCCTGGACGACATCGAGTGGTTCGTGGCGAGGCTGCAGAAGGCCGCCGAGGCTTTCAAGCAGCTCAACCAGCGCAAGAAGGCCAAGAAGAAGAGCAAGAAGGGGCCCGCAGGTGCGGGGCGGGGCCACGGGGTGGGGGCGGGCCCCGGGGCTGGGCAGCGCCGGGCTGACGCCCCTCTCCTGCCCCCTGCCCAGAGGGCGTCCTCACGCTGCGATCGCGGCCCCCCTCGGAGGCCGAGTTCATCGACTGTTTCCAGAAGATTAAACTGGCCATCAACCTGCTGGTGAGTCCGGCCCCGCCCCATTATTTGGTCCTTCTCCGGCCCCGCCCCATCTCCTCCGGCCCCGCCCTCTTCTCGGGTCCCATCCCTTCCTGATACTTCTCACTATCCTCTTCCCCAGCGCCTCTCCGGTGCCTCCCTTCTCCTGCGACCCTACCCCTTCTCTGACCCCACCCCTTCTCTGGTGACCGCACTCGCTACCATCCGCCCCTCCCCTCTTCTGACACGCCCCCTCTCTTCGGGCCTTGGCCACGCCCCCGCTTCCAGGCCAAGCTGCAGAAGCACATCCAGAACCCCAGCGCTGCGGAGCTGCTGCATTTCCTCTTCGGGCCTCTGGAACTGGTGCTGGGGGCTGCGGGGGCGGTGCGGTGTGGGGGCTGGGTTGGCGCCGCCAGGGGCAGGGGCTGGAACTTGGGAGGGGCGGGGGGCGGGAGCTGATGCCCGGCTTTGACCCCTGACCTGCCCTCAGCCCCTGCCCACGGGCGGACCTTGCTGGTCACAGGTTCGCTAGAGGGCCGCGGCCGGCAGACCCCCTCTAAGACGTGCTTGGCCCTAGATCGTCAGTACCTGTGGCGGTCCCGACCTTGCGCGCTCCGTCTCCATCCCGCTGCTCTCCAGAGAGGCAGTGGGTTTCCTGCGCGGCCACCTGACCCCCATCGAGATGGCTTTGTGGGAGTCGCTGGGCGAGACCTGGACCCGCCCCCGGTAAGGCAGCGGGGCTGGCAGGGGGCGGCGGGCAGGTCAAGGACCCAGCCTTGGTAAAGGGGTGGGTGTGGACTGGGGCGGACTCTGTAGGCTGGGAGGGACTGCGCTCACCCCAGACCCGTGTCCCCAGCGCTGAGTGGCCTCGAGAGCCGCAGATGCTGCCATATGAGCCCAAGTTCCACAGCGGCTGGGAACCACCCCTGGACGTGCTTCGGGAAGCCCCCTGGGAGGTGGAGGGGCTGCCAGCCTCCCCGCATGACGAGGTCAGAGCCTGCAACCCCACCTGGTCAACAGCCACCCCCTCCCCCCTTTCTGCCGATGTCCCAGGTAAGGCACTACTCAACCTCCCCTGGCTCTGGTCCAGCCGGGTCCCTGGCCCTGGCCCTTCGGTCAGAGCATACCTATCAAACTGCCCTGTGCCTCATGACCCCAGACCCAGCCTGCCCACACACTCTAGGCCCCTACCCACACCAAGCCCAGACCTGTCCCTGTTCCCACAGACGCCTCCAGTCAGCCGACTGTCCTTTCGGAACTCCCCGAAGCACAGCCTGACATCTGAGCCCACGCCCCTGGGGGACGTTCTCCCGCCGGTCAGCAACCCACATGCTCAAAGGTAGGCCACAGGCAGCACGCTGGACACTCACCTGCCAGGCCCTAGTCTGCTGCCCGCTCCGCAGGACAGGCCGGTGCAGTCCTCTCTAAGTGGGGACCACCCCCAGCCCCTTGTTTGGTATGCTACCACCAGGTGGCAGTAAACACCTTCCTCACAGGCGTCAAATTGTCTGCCTTCCAAGTAGACCTGGGTGCCCTCGCTCTCTCTCTGACACACCGTGGTCCCTCGAGGGAGCCAGAAGCACTCCGCCGTACACATCATGGCACATGAGTGTCAAGAAGCCCCTTGCCCAAACCCTCGATGGCTTCCCACACACTGTCCTGTGCTGGAGCTGTGGGGGCTGGTTTAGGACAGGGGTGCGGGTGGGGGCGGGACTAGACAGCCGCCGACATGCATACCTATAGATGTGTGCATGCACACGCCATTCCACACACCTGTCCTTGTCCGCACTTGCCGCGCTCCTCTCTGGTCTCCCGTCTGGCCCAGGAGCTCCCTGGCAGCTCGTCACCGGGGCAGGCCCCAGGGTCCACTTTCAGGAAGGGTCGTGGCTGACGCATCGGGTTGTCGATCACCACGTCAACGGTTCGAATCCACCAGCCCCTCCAAGAGAGGACGATGCAGCGCTCTGCCCGCATGGAGATGAGCAGTCTCAGAGACCCCGAGGGGCACTTCACCTAGGGTCAGCATGGACTCAGTGGCGGTCATGCGTGATGTCTTGAGTTTGGCTGCTGTCCATGCCCTCGGGGCGGTCCAGACTCACAGCAGAAGGGAACCCTGCCCGGCCCTGCAGCACCCACAGGCTTGTTCCTAGGTTTGAGCCTATGGGTGCAGCCACTCTTTAGTCCAGCCCCTGAGTGCAGGGGTCCTCAAACTATGGCCCGAGAGCCACATGAGGCCCACCAAGGACATTTATCCGGCCCGCTGGGTGTTTTTGCCACACTGCCTGTCCTGCTTAGCACCCGATTCATTCTGGGCCCGCAGTGAATTTTTTCATATATATATTTGTTTGTTTGTTTGTTTGTTTGTTTGTTTTTTGGCATCAGTGCCCTCAGGTGATGGAAGTAGGAGGCCCAGCCTTTGCTCTGTGGAGCTGAAATTGAACCTCCATCCCAGTGAGCCGCAGTCCTGCGAATATATATATTTTTCTTTTTTTTTTAATTTTTGGTTTTTGGGGCATCACTGCTCTCTGGTGGTAGGAATAGGAGGTCCAGCCTTGCTGCTGGATTTGAACCTCCAACCCAGTGGGCCGCAGTCCCGTGCACAACCACTACACCACCAGGGCTCAGCCCAATATATATATTTTTTAACTATAGTCCAATCCTCCAATGGTCTGAGTGACAGTGAACTGGCCCCCTGTCTAAAAATTTTGAGGACCCCTGCCTGAGTGTCTTCTTTCTCACCGACCCCCTGCTGTACCACGCATTCAGCCCCTCTCCAGGGACTGGTCCCTCCTGACAACATGTCCAAAGGAGGTGAGGTCAAATCTTGCCATCCTTTCTTCTGAGGAGCACTCTGGCCTTACATCCTCCAGGAGAGGAGCCTTTGTTCTTGGGGCAGTCCATGGTACTTTCCATATGCTTCGCCAGCACCGTAATTCAGATGGATCTGTTCTGTGGTCTTCCTATCCAATGTCCAACTGTCACAAGCACGTGAGGTGCCTGGAGACACCAGGCTTGGCCAGGTGCACTGCAGTCCTCAGAATGACATTGTCAGGAGGCCGGGGGCCTGGCAACCCTGTCTTGAACAAGTCTGCTGTCTGGAGCTGCTGTCCCCGGGGTGCCCATGGGCTCAGAATCAGTCCGCCCTGGCCGAGCTGGGAGCCGGGTGGTCAGGGCCCGGAGGCCCTGGTCTCCTGAGGCTTCATCTGGAGGAGGGAGGGACAGTGCAGGTCACCCCCGCCAGAACCACTCAGCCCTGTGCTGGCGCCCCAGAGAGGAGTGGCTAGGGCAGTGAGAGTTAGACTCTCTTCCTGAGTGTTCAGAAGACCCATAAGTCAGCTGGCTGTGGGTGGGGGTGCCCCGACCCTGTCGTATCTGGCTCACAACCTCTTGCTCAACCCCCCAACCCGCCTGCCTTGAGCCTGCCCCCCACCCCCCCTTAGCTGGGACTGTCACAGTTCCACTGGCAGCTGGCAGCAACCTCCCTGCCACAGCCTCCCAGCACTCAGCCTGGCTGGGTGCCCGGGAAGCGGTGCCCTCCCTGCCTGGCCACTGGGGACCCCGACCCCTCTGGACCTCAGACCCACTGTTCCAGCAGGGGCTACGATCCAACACCCTCCATGGGCAAGTTCGTCAAGATCCTGTACGACTTCACAGCCCGGAACGCTAATGAGCTGTCTGTGCTCAAGGACGAAGTCCTGGAGGTGAGCGGCTGGGGGCACTGTCGGGGGCTGCAGGGGCTCCATCCAGGGCTTTTCACCAGAACACCCCCACCCCTGCTTGGTGGGACTTCTTGCCTTAGGACTCTCAGGGGGTTCAGGGGGGCAGGGGGGGGGGAGGGGAGAAGAGCAGCCTCTGGAGTGGCAGCCCCTTAGTGGAACCACTGGGCCTTGCCATCTGTACTCTTGCCCTGGCTCACAGGCCCCTCCAGGGCACAACAGTTGGTGCCAACCCCAAATCCAGGCCACCTGCTGAGCCAGAAAGCAGAGCAGGCTGGGGGCGGGGTGATCTGGATCCATATCCAGGCCACGAGGCCCTGGGTCCCAGGAGTGCACTCCAGAGACCTAGGTGGCCAGAGCAGGTGGGGAGGGCACCTGCCCTGGATGCCCAGAAGGAGGGCGGTGCGCGCGTGGCTCTGGCCCTGACGGCGGGGGCCCGGCAGGTGCTGGAGGACGGGCGGCAGTGGTGGAAGCTGCGCAACCGCAGTGGGCAGGCCGGGTACGTGCCCAGCAACATCCTGGACGAAGTTCGGCCGGAGGAGGCGCCCCTCGAGCAGGTGAGGGAGGGGCTGGCGAGGGGGCAGAGGCCTCTGGGGGTGGGGGGTGGGGACGCCGAGGCAGGCCTGGTGGGCCGCCCTCCCCGGGGCTGCGTGTCGGCCGGCAGCCCCCCGACTCTGACTCGGCCCCGCCTCTGTCCACGCGCAGGCGGCCCCGAAGTACTGGGGCCCTGCCAGCCCCACCCACAGGCTGCCCGCCAACTTCGCCGGCAACAAAGATGGTGAGGGCCGCGGGGCCGCCCGGGCAGGGGCGGGGCGGGGGGCGGGGTGGGCCAGCCTGACCCCGGCCGCCCCCAGAGCTAATCCATCACATGGACGAGGTCAACGACGAGCTGCTGAAGAAGATCACGCACATCAAGGCGCAGCCGCCGCGCCACTTCCGCGTGGAGCGCAGCCAGCCCGTGCGCCAGCCGCTCACCTTCGAGTCGGGCCCCGACCAGGTCCGCGCCTGGCTGGAAGCCAAGGCCTTCAGCCGCCGGTGAGCGCGCGCGCGCGCGGCGGACAGGTGGCCGGGCGGGCTGGGGCGGGGCGCCTGGCCGGCCGCCACGGCCTGAGCTGACGCCCGCCCGCCTGGCCGGCCAGGATCGTGGACCACCTGGGCATCCTGACGGGCCCGCAGCTCTTCTCCCTTAACAAGGAGGAGCTGAAGAAGGTGTGCGGCGAGGAGGGCAGTCGCGTGTACAGCCAGCTGACGGTGCAGAAGGCCCTGCTGGAGGTGAGGGCCCCTCGGCGCCCACCGCGACCCCCCCCTGCCCGGAGTCTCCCCAGCGTCGCGGGGCGGCTCCAGGCGCAGGCTGAGCCCCGCCCCTCCGCTCCCCAGAAGCAGCAGGGCGGCTCCGAGCTGGAGGAGATCATGAGCAAGTTTCATTCCAAGAACCAGAGGCGGACAGATGACAGCTAGACCCGCCCCTGCCCCTTCCTGCTCGACGACACTGGCGCTGGCCGGCTGCCCTGGCCACTCCTCCGAGTATTATTTTTATATGTGCATGCGTTTTTTTACCAAGGAGGTGGACAGGGTGGGTGCCGTGGGCCCCGCCCCTGGCTTGAAGCCATCCCACCGGCCTGGCTAGCAGGTAGCCCCGCTGCCACCTGGCCCAGCCCAGCCAGGCTCCACTCACCTACCCACAACATGGCCGACCTCAGCCAAACTGCCACCTCGAGGTGCCAGCCCCCCTCACCTGTCCACTGAGACCAGGCCCCTCTCCCACTCAGCCCCCCTACTTTTGCCTAGAACTGAAGGACATCCAGGAGGTTGGTGGGACCCTTTCTCTCCCCTCACAGGCCCTAAAACCCAACCAGTCACCCCTGTCCCCAGCTGTTACCACCTGCACCCACTTGTACTGACACCAGCCTGTCAACGAGTCCTGCCCCAGCCACTGCCCACAGCACACCCCCTGAGCAGCCCTGGCAGCTGTGACCAGAGGAGGGGGTCCCAGGATAGAAATCTCCTGAAGCCAGGGTGGAGGCATGCTGCCTTTGGAAGGGCAGGGCAAACTTAGAAACACTCACCCCAGTCCCGGCTCCAGGCACCTCCCCCACAGCCCTCAAAGGGCCCTCGACAGCACACACCATGCGTGGGCCCCCCCCCTTCCCCTAGACAAGCAGTGGCTATGGCCCCAAGGCTACATATCAATAAAGCTATTATACGTCTCCCGCAGCCCATGAGTGTCCTGGGGACTGGGAGGGGAGGGTTACTGGACCCTGAAGTCTGCCTGTGCTGCCATTTCCATGATGTAGCCAAGGACAGACCATTGTCAGGCAGGGCTGCTCCCCCTGGCCCCAGGGGACGGGGCCCTGCCCAACCCTGCCTGAGAGGGCAGAGGCTGGTCTGGGAAGGCTTGGCCAGTCAGAGGTGTGCCCGAAACTAGATTTAGAGAGCTAACCCCCAAGCTGGCAGAAGGTGCACTCGGTGGGTGTGGGACCGGAAGTGCCGTGGGGCTGCTGCCCAGTGCGGCCCTCGGTGACTGTGCCAGACACCTGCATCCAGGTGCCCTAGCCCACCTGAGCTCGGGGCCCTCCCTTGGAAGTGGCTTTGGCGCCCTCTGCTGGCAGCTCTGAGTGCTGCAGTGGCTGGCGGCCTGGGCGGCCCTAGCACCACCAGGTGTGGTTGATGTCCACTTGGCCTGTGTCTGACGGTGGGCAAGGTCCTGGAGGGGTCATCTGTTCCAGGGTCTCCAGGGCCAGCAGGCTGTTCCAGGCCTGCAACAGTGTTCGCTTGGTGGAGCCGGTGGGAGTGGCTGGGCCCACGTCTCCGGCTGGGTCTGAAGCCCGGGTTCAGAACCTTGATGTCCAGGTGGGAGAGCTGGCTGTCCAGGACCTGGCGCCCTCCGTGTGCCGGTGTGTGGGCACCAGCACCCCTCACCCCTGGGCCAGATGCAGGGTGTACACACACACCCAGTCCCTCAGCACTCCTGAGCCCCTGCTTGTCTCTAAAGGTGGGGAGATGAGTCCCAAAGGGGAAGAGAGGAACAGGGTACTGGCCCGCACCCCTCAACCCAGACTCCACCCGCCAGTCAGGCATCCTAATCCAGCTCCCTCCCCCAACCCCATTCCACCAAGGCTCCCCACTTTCTTTTCTTTTCTTTTTTTTTTTGTGGGCATCACTGCCGCTGGTGGTTGTGGGTGCTGCCCAGTGCCACTCTGAGAGCCACGGCTGGATTGAACTGCCAACCCCACGGCCGCAGTTCCGCACTCAACCACTTATGCCGCCGGCTCAGCCCGGCTCCCCACTTTCCCTGACAGCCATGTTCACCACAGCCAGTCCCCACATCTAGCAGATTCTGCCTTAACTCAGAGCAGCTGGCTTTAGGGGACAGCATGTTCAGGCTGGGTCAGCACCCCTCCCAGCCCCAGCCTCCCTCCATATGCTCTGGCCTCCACCCCCAGGACCTGCTGGCTCCCACGTGCTCTGAGCCCCTACCTGCTCTGGCCTCTGAGCCCCTCGGACTGTCCCCATCCCTCCCAACGGGCTGCCCCACACTTCCTGGACACTCCCAAGAGCAGGGTGTGGCTGTGGTCCCTACCCGCAGGCTGAGATGGCCAAGGTCGCCCATCTGCCAGCCTGACAGTAGACAAGTTGCCCTGCCAGGTCCCCAGGACAGATGAAGCAGAGGGCGCACAGAGACCAGGCCACCTACCCAAGGGGCAGGGTGGGACCGGGGATTTGAAGGCCGGTCCCCTGCCTCTACCCTGAGTGTCCTTAACCTCTCACACCCTGGTCTCCCAGAAGCCCAGCCCATGGGAGGTGGGGCAGGGTGCCACCCTGCTTGACTCAGTGAGGGGAGGGAGAGGGGACTGGGGTATAGGAGGTGGGAGGGATCTGGCTGTGGTGGAGGCGGGGTTCCAGCCCTTCTGAGTGGCCTGAGCTTCAATCCCCAGACCTATAGGGGGTCATTGGCCCTGGGCTTCAGCTGTGTCTCTGTGAACAAGGCGCATTTCTGTCCTTTGACAAGTGTGCCTTTCAGGCTGTCCCCGGGCCAGTGTGGGCTGCAGTGCCCTCCTCCCCTCAGCTGGCAGCCTGCCCGCCCCCGCTCCCCCCCCAGCTCAGGGCTCTCAGAAACAAGAGCAGCTCTGCCCCGGCTCTGTCCCTGAGGGTGGAGCTGTCTCTTTGTTCACAGCAATGGCGGTTTATGAAACACTTGCTTTACCAGGGTTCTGCCGAGACTTGTGCTAGTAGCCAACACCCTGGCCCAGCCCTGGGCGGAGCTGCCCTGTCATGGGGGCCGGGGGTGGGGCGGGAGCTGGGGGGGGAGGCCAGGCAGTGGGAGAGCAGGCTGTTGAGCAGGCCCCGGGAGCAGAAACTTGAGGGGAGAAGCAGGGACCCCCCAGGCCATGGAAGCCAAGTGCGAGGGAAAGCAGGCCACAGCAAACGGAGTTGGACGTCCTGGGATGTTGTCCAAGGGGGGGTGCTGGCTTATCCACAGTCTAGGCCGTGTTTCGGAGGCGGGTCTTCCTGTGCCAGCGGGGGCCGGTGCTGACCCAGTGACCCATACATAACTCACGCAGTGATCCCTCTGCCTGAGCCCAGGGCCGCAGCTGTGGCGTCCGTCCATCTCCCGGGGGCCTTCCTCTCTCTCCCACACGGTGCCCCTCTCCAGGGACTGGTCTCTCCTGACCACACGGCCAAAGTCAGGGAGGTGAAGCTTTGCCCTCCGGCCTGCACTGACCCTCCTTCCGAGGCCCGGTGCCTGGTCCTCCGAGCACTTTCCTGCCCTCTTCTTCGGCAGCCCCACCACCCCTGGTGTGTTAGTCCGGGTAGACTAGAGGAACAAATTTCATAGCCACGCATACAGATATAAGGAAAAGGTTTATATACAAGAGGAACAGGACATTGAGCCCAGACCAGTTCAAAGTCTTAAGTCTGATATTAACCCATATGCCCGAAATCAGTCTATAAAGTCTCCTTCCAACTCACGAAGTCACAGGCCAGTGGGTGCAGAGTCCCAGCGCCGTCAGAGGTCCCCTCATGGCTCCTCGCTTCCAGGGTTCAGGGTCCCTCAACAGCATCCAGTGGTGGCAGAAGCAACTCAGCACTGGCAGGGGTCTCCACGTGGCTTCTCCAGCTTCAGAGGTCTGGCTCCATCAAGGCAAGGCCGTGTGGCTTCTTCTCCTCTGGCTCTTCGGATGCTGCCATCTTGTCTTATCCGTAGTTCATCGTCTCTGAGACTAACTCCCAACAACTGGGGAGATAGCGTCTCATCTCCACGAGGGAAATATCGCGAGATTTCCCAGAAGTCTCAGGAGAAGGCTATGCCCACACGGAGGCCTCATTGGCTACTCAATGGCTACCTCCACATTAACAGGATAGGCTCCACCCCCACATCTCCATCATGAAATTAGCATAAGCACATGGCCACCACACTGGACGTCCTTAGAAGTGATGTGGAGCGCATGGACCCCTGAAGGGTGGGCCTGGAAACCTCAGCCCGGGCAGAGGACCCTGCCTTAACCCTGGGCGGGAAGGTGGCCCCTCAAAATGCAAGGGGGAAGAGCTTCCTGCTCACAGCAGAGCCGACCTGCACGGTGGGGTGGACGTTCACCTGTTCCGAGAGGAAGCCGGGGCCCCATGCTGGGCTCAGGCATGACCACCACTGTGGCACACACACAGCCGTGTGTCCCGCTGTGCCCAGGCCGCTGGGGGTCAGGACAGAAATGTGGACACCTCACAAAGGCAACAAACATAACTCCCTGGAGATGAGGGGTACGCCCGGTGTGGGGGAGGAAAGCCTCTCGGGGTGCTGGAAGCTAACAAAGGGCAAAGGGGCTTGCAGCTTGAGCTCCCGGCGAGGCCGGCTTGGTGTGGGAGGGTCTGTTGCCAGCAGGCATTGTCCAATGAAGGAATCAAGACTCCCTGGAGCTGCCATTTGACATCGCGGTGCAGTCCATGTGAATAACCACTACCCAGGGGGCTATTGATGGGGGCCTCCATACGTCCCAGGGTGCTCAGGGGACCACACAGTCTTGGCACAGTGAGCACAGAGAGATCAGTGAGTCAGGTCTGAAAAACTTGCAAAGTGCCATGGGGGGTGCAGCCACCAGCCGCTCTGTGTCCAGGGCAAAGAGAAGTGAGGGGACCCAAGGACCCAGGAAAATAGGACACTGCCTGAAGGACTAATGGACCGACAAACATCACCCCCATGACCCTGAGGCCGGAAGATCTAGCTGGTGCCCGGCCACCGCTGCTGCCTGCTCCGCATTGGAAGGGGAGGAAGGTGGGAACAAAGCTCGAAGTCGTCAAACGTCACCTACCAGGCTTGGAGGCTTTGGCCCTCCCTGCGTCATCCTGGAGGTCTGGGACTGAGCTCACCCCCGGGACGCACCTCCAGCCCAACAGCAGACAGGTCCGCTGCCGCTGGGGAGGCGCACAGAGCCGAGAGTCAGCCCTCTGGGACCCCAGGGTGGCACCGCCCCAAGAGCCACGCTCAGGGGGTCAGGAGATGACCCGGAGAGGCAGGGCAGCCGGGGTGTGGGAAACAGAGGGCCAAATCCTCTGTGCTCACACTGACGGATTCTAGGAGGCTGGGCCTCTGGTGGCGGGAGGCCCTCACGTTCGTGGGTTGGAAGTGAGTCCCAGTCATGTTCCCACGATGTCCCACCATGATGATGCCAATTTTAAGATGCCGCTTGCAGGCACATGGCGGCAGTTACCCTTGACGGCTAACTGCGTGAGGTTAGCTGCCATCGGGGCGACTAGACGGCCCCACCCTGTGTACTGCCCACTCCCTCCTGATAAGATCGTAGATGGTTCCCCTGCAGAAGAGCTCAGGACACCTAAGGCCTGTCGGTCAGCACAGGGACGGCCAAGGCAAGGCCACCATCCTCACTCTAGAACTGCCCACCTGCGTCCCCGTGTGGCTTCCTGTTACATGTGTGCTCCAAGCACACCCCCTTCCTGTGGTGCACGCTCAGTCGGAGCCCGGTGCCCACCCAGGAGTGCCGCAGAGGAAAGGACTGGCTATCAGCCTCGGAAAAGCCAGCCACCTAAACCCGGTTTCAGGGGAGAGTCCCTGGTTGTGGCCCTCGACCTGGGCTCTGGGATCACATCTTGGAAGGCTCTCGTCCCCAGAGTGCTAGCCCAGAGGGTGGCTTACTCTGTCCAGGTTGGTAGCATTTCCTGGGCAAGCTGGAACTTGTAGCCAGGCCTGTACTGCCGGCAAGGCAGGGGATTGGTCACCAGGTAATGCCAATCAGGTGAGTGAAGTGCCTCTGGCCTCCCGAGATGGTTGGGGATGGGTCTGAGGGCCATGATGGAAACTGATGGCAAGTTTGCGTTTCAGCAGTTGCCCCCGTGGGAGAAAGAGAAAAGAAGAAGAGAGAGAGAAGCCGTAAGTAACACACCAGGTTTAGGGCTGTAAACTGGACCAGCATGAGGCCCAGAGGGGCCCAGCGGCAGTGCTGCCAGTGACAGACGGCCAGAGAGGGCAGGCCCAGGAGGAGCTTGTCTGCAGGGGCCAAGGGTCAGCCCTGGCTGGCCTCCTTTCCCATCACACCCCGTGGGGTTGGACAGGTGCCGCTGGCACTCACTCCACCACCGCACACCTGTGCCCCACAGCCCTGCCCTGACCCGTGGCAGGTCCACACCGCCCATAGGAACTCCCGCAAACAGGCGTGTTCAGGGAGGACAGAAAATGGATCTGAAATATCACTCACTGCTGTCGAATCCATTCCAACTCACAGGGACCTTGAGCCTCATTCCCCAACCTGGAAATCTCTACAGAGACAGACAGCCTCACGTTTATCCTGAATAGCAGCTGGTGCTTTTGAACCTCAGACCTGGTGGCTAACAGTCCAACAGCATCCCCTGGACTTCCATAAGTGAGCAGGAGATGCATTCATAGATCAGTGGGGCTTCCCCAGAAGCTCCAGCCAGGTCAGAAGAGGCCTTGGAGCCAGGGGTGTCGTTGCTGACGTACATCAGGGGTTTGGGCTGGAAGCAGAGAATGCCAGAGAGATGTGTACTTATGTTCCATTGGTTATGCAGAAGTGTTCGAGTGTGTGGGTCATAACAAACTGTGGATGACCTTGAAAAGAATAGGCATTCTAGAACACTTTATCGTGCACAAACGGAGCCTATGCATCGCTCAGGAAGCGTTCATGAAAACAGACAAGGAGACGTTGAACGACTCAAACTCAGGGCTGTGTCCTTTGGTCCTGTTTGCCCAGCCTGTATGCTGAGCAGACGTGCCGGACAGTGAGAAGAACAACACAGCGTCAGGACGGGGAAAGGCTCCCTCACAGCCTGCGGTATGCAGAGGACACAACCTGCTCGCTGGAAGCCGAGAGGATTTGAAGCACTTGTTGGTGAAAACTCGAGCTGACGGCCCTCAGTGTGGACTGGCAATCAGTCAGAAGGAAGAACTCAAAATAGCGAACAGTTTGGGGGCAAATCTGCAGAAAACCTCTTTAAAGCACACAAGAACAAAGATCAGACCTTGAAGACCCAGGGGCTCTGACCCAGGCCAGGGCATTTTCAATTGGCTCACATGCACGTGAAGTTGGAGCACGGGGCAGGGAGACCAGAGGAGAAGGGAGGCGTGTGGACTTGGTGCTGCTGTGAAGAACACGGAAAGTACCATGAACTGACCGCCAGAAGGCAAACATATCTGCCTTCAGAGAAATACAGCCACAGTGCTCCTCACAGGCAGGCACGGCAGGACGTTGGCCACGTTGTCAGGAGAGACCAGGCCCGGGAGAAGGACCTTCTGCTTGGTCAAGTGCAGGGGCAGTGACCGAGAGGAAGCCTTGGGAGATGGCCGGATACGCGGCTTGAGGAGGGCCGGGCCGGGCAGCACACGTTTGCAGAGAAGGGAGACTCGCCCGCAGAAATGTCCTCTCTCCCTGCTTTCAGACAGGAAGTTTCAAAACGGTGTGCAACAGGAAGTTAAAGCAAGTTCCTCCAACTCCCTGCAGACAGGCAACGTGGGCAGGGGGTCACCTGCCAAGAGCCCCTCAGGTGGACGGCTGCCCTGGCCCCACTTCTGATGACACAACCTGACCTAGAGGGTGACCGCTCCCGGGCCTGAGTCACCGCACTGGCCACTGCCCAACTCCTTACCCACAGAAAGGAGAGAGGCTGGGCCCCGGGCAGGTGCAGTGCATGTTGGGATAACAATTTCCTAAACAGGGGAACGTGGTGGCCACCAGCTCTCTTCCATGTCATGGTCATTATCACTGCCTGTGTGGACGATGGCTTCCCCATCAGTGTGTTGCCACCCACTCCTACTGCTCACAAAGTCCCCCCATGGCGGGGGGGACCCTGGCCAATGGTCCTGCCCGCTGGAGGTCAGCTCCACTGCCTCATTCTACTCTCCTGGCCACACCCTAGCAGTCAAAACCACCCTCTGCCCACCGCCGGAGAACCACGCAGCGGCCACACTGTGGGCTCCAGGGGCAGCCGCCCCTGCCTGGCTTGCCACTGTGCTGGCGGGGTTGCTGGGTACCACCGCTGCCCTGGCCTGTCCCCACCCTGCGCCCAGCAGGTGGATTTGCCAAGCCGTCCCTCTGCGTGGATTGTCCTGCCTTCGGTCCTGGAGAGGAAGAGCCCCCCCACTAAGTGCCCAGCCCCACAGCTCTGAGCACACCCCCGTTCTCCTGTCAACCCCGCCCTCTACACTGTAACACCCCCTGGCCCCCTAGCCAGCCAGAGGGGCCTCCCCACTGTGAGACATGCCCAGTGCCCTGAGCAGCTCATGGTCCCCGCTACCCCTCACCCAGCTCTCACCAGGGCCTGCCCCTCTCCCGGGGGGATCTCAGGACCCAAAGACTCGATCCCCAAAAGCCCCAGTCGATTTCCACTCAGCGACCCTAAGCACAGAGTAGGAACAACCTGCCCTGGGGTTGCCGCCGTCCTCCTGCACAGAAGCAGAGCGTCGGGCCCTTCCTCTGCTGAGCAGCGGCTGGGCTTGAACCTCTGACCTTTCAGCTAGTAGCCCAAACTGACCCCCGAAGAGCAGCTGCGTCAGGCACTGCCAACCAGGAGGACTGCCCCAGCGGGTTTGCCAGGCCTCCTCTTTCCCCACAGAATGGCTGCTGGATCGGCACTGCTAACCTCAAGAGAGCAGCTCCTCTCCAAGCCCACTATGCCACCCTCCGGCAGCTGCCTCCCGCCGCCCAGTCAGCCTGGACTCTCGGCTTCCCGGGCTGGACTTCAGCCTGCAGGAGCAGACAGCCTCACCCTGCCCCGGCCAGCAGCTGGAGGGCTCGAGCCGACTGCCCTGCGATAACCATCGACACCTGACCCACAGGGCCACCGGGGCGGGGTTCCCCATAGCAAGCGCCCCAGTGTGCTGAGCTCAGCCCTTCAACTGCAGGGGACCCAAACTGACGTTGGCCCCTGCCTACCACCCACTTCCTGCCTGACAGGCTGCCCCACCCCCGCCCCAGCTGGCTTCCCTCTCACGCCCCACATGCACCTCTCCTCCACGCTGCCCTCTAGCCATGGCCACGTCCCCTGAGGACAGCAGGGGCCACCAGCTCTGGCCTCCACCCTCACACACAGCCAGAGAGCCCATGCAAGCCCAGGCCGGCTGGTCCCTCCCCTGCCCGGGCCTTTCCATCGCTGCTGCTGCCGACCATGACCCTACCTGACAGAGCAACCTGTCCAGGGCCCCAGTGTGGGGTGGTTACAGGGCCAGCAGTGCAGTTCTTAGCCAAGGGGCTATCTTAAGTCTTTATAGGAGGCGTGGGTGGGGGTGGGGCAGCTAAATGTCCTTAGCTGGGCCCCAGTTCCTAAGCCACCTCCAGACACAGAGGTGGGCACCTGTCCCCCAGGCCTTGAATGCAGAGCCCCACAGACTTGACTGGTCCTCTAGATCAGGCCTCATGCAGTCTCTGCCCCCCTGTCCTCCATCAGGGCCTCAAAATTCTGCCCTCCTCTTTCTATGCCAGCTGGATGGGTGCCCACCCCTCTAGAGGGCATTGCTCAGTTTGCTGCGGGGGGGGAGGGGGGGAAAAGAGGGGGAACTGCACACAGGCGGGCCTGCACTTCCTGGGGTCTGTCTGAGGGTCACCTTTCCTTTCTGTTCCTGTCCCTGCTCCCCAGAGACCACTGTGCCTGCCTGGGCCCAGGACAGCACTCCTGCAGGAGCAAGCCTCCGGTGCCCCAGACTCCAGGCATGCTGAGGCCCCACCCTGGGCTCCTAGGGCAGCCTATCTGTAGCCCACCAGCTGCTCCTGGGTGGGACTGGGGAGTGGGCTTGTAAGTTCACAGGCCTAAAATGGGGCTGTTCACACAGGCCCCACAATGGAAAGGGTGCCATGGGGTGCCCTATGCCCCCGCTGAGTCTCCCTCCCCCTCGGCTGGCCCGCCCTCCTTTCCGTATCTGGGTCTGGCGGAGCTTTGCAGACCCTGTCTGCCCTACACTTGCTTTAGAAGCAGAGCTGGAATGGCAGAACCAAAATGAACCTCCCTCTCCTGATGCCCCTGATTTCCCACCCCCATCCCGCCTACTGAGCTGGGACTCCCTGCCCACTGGGACCTGGAACTCATCCCCCATGGGTGCCAAAGCCCAGAGCACAACTCCAGTGGGGTGGGGGGGCCCGGAACAGACTGGAGGGTTCTTATTTCAAAGTCCCACAAGCGTGAGAGGGTGAAGCCAGGTCTGAGGGTGGGCCAGTGCCAGCTGCGGTCCGACAGTCCTGTGGTGGTGCAGGTGAGGCACCGGCCTGTCCACCAGGTGAGTGATCCAAGCCCCCCAGCAGCTGGTGGGAGAAGGCAACAGTGTCAGGCCCTGAGAACAGTGGCGGCCTGAGAAACCCTGTGGCAGCAATGATTCTGCACCTATCCATTTGAAAACTCCAGTCTGCCCATCCAGGCCTGCAGGTGAACCTCTGGGCCATTTCCTGTTTGGGGCTTTTGTCACCAACCCTGCAGGCATGTCCCTGTGCGGATCTCGGGGTGGGCACACTCGGGCCCACCAGTGAAACTGATGGTACGGGAGTGTTGGACTGAGGGTGAGAGTGTGCTGAGCTGGGCTGACAATGCAGAATTTTACCTGGGCCTGGGCTCCAGGCAGCAGCAGGTTAACTCCACACCCTTTAGGTTCTGGGAAATGGTTTCTGACAATCCCAGTTCACTAATGCTGTGACTCAGCTAAGACGGCAGGTGTCCCTTTGGTGACCCAGGACAGTGCCACCGGCAGCTTCTCCACGACCCCAGTACGTGATTAGATGAACTGCTGAGGAAATGGGGAACATGACCACTGGCCATGCTGTGGTGACCCCCGCTCCTCCCCTCCACACACACAACCCCTCCTTCAGCCTGTGGATGTGAGACATTCCCGATGGACCGTCTTATCTCGCCCTTCATCATCCACCTCCCACACACTTGGCTGCATAGTCCTCTCTGCAAAAGAACCCCCTGCTGGCTGAACCTTGACTTGAAGTGGAGGGGCCCTGGTGGAAGTCACACCTCTGGGAGGGAGACCTTAATTTCTCCACTCCTGCCATCCGCTCCTCACACTGCCTGTCTCTCGGTGGGTGTGCAAGGTGCCAGTGGAGTGTCCAGACTAAGGTAGACTAGGAAGAAAGGCCTGGCGATCTCCTCCCAAATACGAGAGTAATCATAGAGCCTTTTGCAGAGTCCAGGGCACCTGTGATGATGCTTGCTTGAGTACTAGCCCTGGCACTGGGCGCTGCAACACCCCCTTTCAATAAAAGCTGTCAGTGCCATCCATGATTCTGAGCCTGAACGACCCGATTCGGGCTTTCCAAGACCGTCCGGCTTTTCAGGAGCGGCTGGAGGGTTTGAACTGGCGCTCAGGGTCTAACTTGCCCAGGGCTGGGGCCTTTGAGGCCCCCCGCAGCTCCAGCTGCATCTACACAGGAGGGAAGTTAGGGGCCCCGCCTCCCCCATCATGTCCCAACAGGTCCGCCTGTCCCCTTCGAGACTGTGGGGGGCTGCACCCATGACCGTGGGGAGGACTCAAGCAGCCACTCCGTCAGGATTCAAGCCTGGAGCGGGGCTGCGCGGCCTGGTGAGGCTGGAGGGGCGGGGCTGGAGGGGCGGGGCTGCGGGCCTGGTGAGGCTGCAGGGGCGGGGCTGCGCGGCCTGGAGTGGCTGGAGGGGCGGGGCTACGCGGCGCAGTGATGCCGAGAGCGGTGAGGCTGCGCGGCGGGGTGAGGGCTGGGCGGCCTAATGAGGCGGGGCTTCTCGTCTTAGTGAGGGCGGGGGGGAATGGTGCTGCGCGGCCCGATGAGGCATGCAGGGGCGGGGCTGCACGACAGGGTTTAGTTGGAAGGCGGGGCTGTACAAGCTTGTGAGGGACCAGGGGACGGGGCTTCTCAGACTGGTGAGGGTTGCGGGCGGGGCTGTGCGGCCTGATAAGGCGTGCAGAGGTGGGGGTGCGCCCCTAGGGCGGGGCTTTAAGGCCGGCTGAGCCCTGGCGGGGCGGGGCTGCTCGGCGTGGTACGGGTTGGGGGCGGGGCTTCGAGCTCAGGAAGCTGCGGCGTCCTGCGGCCTCGCCCATCTTCGTCGCTCTGCGATTGGCGGGCACCGCGGGGGCGGGCCCCGAGAGGAGCCCGCGCGGGGCATTGTGGGAGTCGGACGGCTGGGTTTTGCTCCCGCCGCCGCTCGGCTTCGCCATGTCCAGCACTCCGGTGAAGCGACAGAGGATGGAGTCCGTGCTAGACCAGCTCAAGCAGTACACCACCGTGGTGGCCGACACGGGCGACTTCAACGGTGAGCCGGGCCCGGGATCGGGCTGCGCGCCGAGCCCGCGAGGCTGGACTTGGGGTCGGAGGCTGGGGGCCAGGGGTCGGGGCCTGGGTCGGTCCTGCAGCGCGCGGCGCCGCCTCCCGCAGCCGGACAGCGGGTCCTGGGCTCGGGGCGCCCCGGCCCGGCCCGTCTCTCTCCGGGCGCCCGCGGGGCCGAAGAGCGACGGGCGGGGCGGGGCGGGGCGGGGCGGGCGCAGCGCGCTGCAGGCCCGCGCAGGAGGAGGGTCTCGCAGGCGGCGGGCTCCCGGGGCCGTGCGGACGTTACAGCGGTCAGGGTCGCCGACCGGAGGGGAACGCCCGGAACAAACGCTGCATTTGTGCAGTCTCGCCGTGCACGCTGCAGCGACTGCCCAGCCCCGCGGCCGCCCTCGTTTCCCAGCAGCCTGGCCCTGCCCCCTGCCCCGGAGGGGTCCGCCCGCAGAGGCGAGGGAGAGCCACCGGCCGGGGTGGCAGATGGCGACCCACACACGGACACCCCCCCCCGCTGCGCGGGAACCGGAGGCCGTTGGTGGCTGCGACCCTGAGCCTGTTGCTCCGGGCTGGCACCCCATGTGCGGGGAGCTAAACCCAAGTTCCCTGCGGCCGAGTTGACGCCGCCTCCCAGCGCGCCCATGGGGGCCGGGCGGACTGGCCTGTGAGTCGGCCTCGACTTGGTGGCTGTGAGAGAACTGTTGGCGGGAGCAGAGGAGCAGCGGGTGGGTTGTAGCCGCTGCCTTGGGGTTCACAGATCAAGGTGTCTCACCCACTGTGCCACCAGAGTGTCACCCCCTGTGCCACCCAGGGCTCCTTCCAGAGACCTTGGAAAACAGAAAAATCTGCCCTCTTGACATGGGACTGTGGCATCAGCGGCCCCAGCCTCGGCAGGCAACAGGTGGGGGTGTGGGAGCTTCCGGGACACTGGGCACAGTGCCCTGGGGCTCCATGCCCCAGGAGTGAGAGGTGTGGTGCTGTGGGCCACTTCCTCCTTTTTCTGCTTTCTCATGGTGACTTAAGGAAATGGCTAATTCCTCTGTGGTAATCGAATAAGAAAGCTGTTGATATAGTTGAAGACAATGAATAAGCATATTTGGCAGCACGACTGCCATAGGCGGAGGCAACCAGCTGGGGCTCCGAGCAGCCAGCCTTGCCACCCACCCACGGCCAACAGGGCGGTCTCGACATGGCACACGCCAAGCCCCCGACAAAGCCATCGCCGTGCCTGGGGCACAGACACTTGCCAGGGGAGGAAAGCGGGCACACACTTTTCTGCCTGATGTTTTCTGCCCTGGCAGAGCCCTTGCCTGTGTGCTTTCTCAGGACCCCGGACTGCTCCGTGGGGCCGGTGCCCCTGAGGGTGTCCCCTCTGCCCCACCTGAGCCTGCTTCCCTGCTGATCGGAGGCCTCTAGGCCCAGGTGCAGCTTAATTCTTGTTAGCAAGTATATCAACGAACTCATCCTAAAAGCTTGTGCTCTCTTTATACTTCTCCTGTAGTTCTAAGTGCATTTCTTTTGCGGGGTCGCAGAACTCTCACAGAACATCTCAGAAGCTCTGGTCACTCTCCAGGGAGCAATGCTGTGGAGTTGGGACAGAGACAGGCCTAGCCCTGCACTGTCTACACAGAAGAGCGTACCCCCCACCCCAGCCAATTTGTGGAAGGGTCTGGGTCCCAAACCCTGTGGGCTGACCTGCAGTCAGCAGCCCCGGCGGTCTGACTGTGGCAGAGGCTGGGGTACCTGTGCACTGCAGGCTGGCCGCGGGAGGTGGTGGCTGCGTGCCAGTGCCGGGGCGCCCCTGTGCACCCAACGCCAGACTGGCACGTTGGCTTGCTCTGAGGCCATGACAAGCTCTCGGGAAGTTGGGGACTTGTCCCAGTCCCAGGACCCCACCACCAGTTCCTCCGGTGGCACCATCGGTCGCTAGTGTGGAGACCAGGGCCTCCGTGGACGCTGTTGTAAACAGACCCTGGGCTGGGTTGAGTCCTCACCATCAGGGACCCACTGAGTTCCTGGCACTTGTCCGTGAGACCACCCAGTGGGGAACAGCAATCACCACAGACACTCTGGGGCTGCCTGGAGGCACACCCACCGCACCCTGGCCTCGGACACCACCCACGCCCATTGCACCTGCTCTCTCTGCCCCACCCCTAGACACACTCTATTCTGCCCCCTCACACGTACCCTGCCCTGTTCCCAACACCCACCAATCAGTCTTTCAGCTGGGAAGCCCTGTCATCAAAGCATGCTTTGAAAACAGTAATTTTGTTGAACGAACTTCGGGAGCCAGCCGGCCCCCCAGGTGATCTTGCATGTGCTGTGTGCCTGAGACAGTACTGGTCACTGGTGCCGGGCTGGCGGGCTCAGGTGGCGCCCTGGCCCCAGGTGGCACTTGGCCATCTCTGAAGTCAGTTGTTTGGAGAGCAGAAAACAGCCACCTGGGATGTCCCTGCCATGGCCCAGTGGATCCTTGACCATGAAGGAGCCGTGACCCAGCCTCTCTGCAGACCTGGGTTCCGGGGGAAGGGTGTGAACTTGAGTGGAGTCCCAAGTGCTGCTGGGGCAGAGTTGGTGTGGGTGTCCATGGGTGGAGGACGGACTGATTGGGAAGTGGGTTGCCAGGCCTTTCTTCCTGCACCCCATTCGTCTGGGAGCTTCCCTGAAACCTGTTCAGCATTGGGGCAACATGCATGACCCACCCCCTGCCATAGGCAAGATAGGGGGCTGTGCCCCAGGTGTTATGTGGGCCCCCACCCCTGCTCACTCTTTCCGCCTCCACCTCTCCCCCTCTCTACAGCAATTGAGGAGTACAAACCCCAGGATGCCACCACCAACCCCTCCCTGATCCTGGCCGCAGCCCAGATGCCCGCCTACCAGGGCCTGGTGGAGGAGGCCATGGCCTACGGCAAGAAGCTGGGCGGGTGAGTGGAGCTTTTCCCCGAGGGAGAGGAGCCTTGGCCCTCAGCCAGGAGCTGCTCCACACCGCCCCAGGTGGCCTGCACCGGCCCGTCGCAGGGTTACCCTGTTTAGCCCCAGCCGGGGTCCACCATCCGTTCACGATAGCAGCCGTGACAAACCACCCAAACCTCCCGCTGACCTTCTGGTGAGCTGCCCAGCCATCACCACTGCGCCACCAGGGCCTTCCCGGAGTAGGACCTGCCTGCGTTGGCACAGGGCCAGCGAGGCCTAGCACAGCCCTCTAGCAGGTTCCTGGGGGCCTTTTTCCCCCCCCGCAGCTTTGACCTTGAAGCCTCCTGTCCCAGTGAGTCTGCCGGACTCCGGACAGTCTGTGGGGCCCTCTCCCTCCCTGCACCCCTCCTCCTCTTCCATCCCGCCTGGAGGGGGGTGGGAAGGACAGGAGAGCAGTGCTGGTGGGTGCGGCCCACGGGGCCCAGCCCCTCGAGGCTGACGCTGCTGCCCGCCCCGGCCCTTAGGACACAGGAGCAGCAGATCACTAACGCCATCGACAAGCTGTTTGTGCTCTTTGGAGCCGAGATCCTGAAGAAGATCCCTGGACGCGTCTCGACGGAAGTGGATGCCAGGTGGGGCTCCTCCCGCTGACTGGGGAGCTCTTGAGTGGGTGTGCGGGGTGGCCTGGGTGCGGGCTTGTTGGAGTGTGGTCCGCAGAACCCCGTGGGCAGCTTGGTCAGGCAGGGTGGTGCCCGGGGCGCTGCCCCTGACCACCCTGTCTTGTCAGGCTTTCCTTTGACAAGGACGCCATGGTGGCGCGGGCCCTGCGTCTCATGGAGCTCTACAAGGAAGTCGGCGTGGGCAAGGAGCGGGTCCTCATAAAGCTCGCGTCCACGTGGGAGGGCATCCAGGCTGGCAAGTAAGTGTGCCCGGGGACCACGGGGAGGTGGCAGTCCCCTGCCCCAGGCCATCCTTGATGCTGCCCGTCCCCGCAGGGAGCTGGAGGAGCGGCACGGCGTCCATTGCAACCTGACGCTGCTCTTCTCCTTCGCCCAGGCCGTGGCCTGCGCCGAGGCCGGAGTCACGCTCATCTCCCCCTTCGTGGGCCGCATCCTGGACTGGCACGTGGCCAACACGAGCCAGAAGTCCTATGAGCCACTGGAGGACCCAGGTGCGCCTGTCCCCAGGGTCACGGGGGGTGAGGGGGCCTGCGAACGACACCAACAGGGTATCAGACTGATGGTGTCCCACCCACCCGGCAGGGGTTCAGAGTGTCACCAAGATCTACAACTACTACAAGAAGTTCGGCTACAAGACCATCGTGATGGGCGCCTCCTTCCGCAACACAGGCGAGGTGAAGGCGCTGGCCGGCTGCGACTTCCTCACCATCTCGCCCAAGCTGCTGGGCGAGCTGCTCAAAGACACTGGCACGCTGGCACCCGCGCTCTCGGCCAAAGCTGGTGAGCCGCACTCCCAAGGCGTGGGGGGTGGGAGGGCATGCAGGGCCGAGTGGGGCAGAGCGTGAGGCCTGTGCACCCCCAGCCCAGGCCAGTGAGCTGGAGAAGGTGCACCTGGACGAGAAGGCCTTCCGCTGGCTGCACAACGAGGACCAGATGGCCGTGGAGAAGCTCTCAGACGGCATCCGCAAGTTCGCCGCCGATGCCAGGAAGCTGGAGTGTGTGCTCACAGTAAGTGTCCCCTGTGTGTGTGTGTCCCGTCAGCCTGTGCCTGCACGGCTGCTCCCCTCCTGTCGGCCTGAGTCACTGCACGTCTCCCCCACGCCTGCACGTTCAGCTTGCACGCTTACGCCTGCCTGTGTACGCACATGCCACGTCTCCGGCACTCACGCCCCTCTCCTCGCAGGAGCGCATGTTCAGCGCGGAGAACGGGAAGTAGGCGGCACTGGTGCAGACTGCAGGGTGGAGGACCGCGGATGAATCTTGCCTTTTCTACTAAGTGTTGTGGGAACAGATCATAGATTTCTGGTTTTTATGCAAAATTTTGCCTGGTGCAATTAAAGCTGCCACTTTCCTGTGCTGTGTCTGTTATATGCACCTCACCCCGAACACATACACCCTGAGGCCTTGAGAGGGTCGGAGAGGGTCGGTAGCAGCTGTACCCTTGGGAGACATGGCAAGGGTTTCTGGGCCCTCTGGGAGCTGTCGGCAGAGCCCACCCTTGTCCCAGCCCCATCAGCCTTCAGGCCCATGGCCGCCACCCTTAATCGCACACCAGCTTGTGACACACTAAGGTGGAAAGGGAGTGGAGGGCCACAGGCCCCTGTGCCTGCTGCTGCAGTAGACGGAGGTGGGGCAGTCGACCCTCACCATCTTGCCTAAGCTGCTCTTCATAGGCAAGGTGGCTGGGCGCCCAGGCCATGTTGCAGTGTGTGCTCTGTCCAGCTCTGGCCACGAGGTGGCAGCCTCCGCCCAAGAAGACACACTTCCTAGCCTCTGGGCTGTGGACTTCCAGGTTGGGCTGAGGGTGTGGAGGGAGGGGAGCCCGTGACAAGCCCTGGCGTGGGGGTCTCCCCATGAGCTGAGCCAACTCCACAAGTGGCATCTCCTGGCCAAGGTCCACTCTCCGACTGTGGCATCTTGGCTTCTCATGCACAGCAGAGTGGTTCTGAGCCCAGCTGCCTCTGCTGCAAGCACATAAGCACCGGACACTGCCCACAAGCGTGGCACGCGGGTTTTATTTCTCCTGGCCAGGTACAGGTGTGCTCCTTAATCAGCCTGGCGAACAGCTGTCCACTGCCCCCAGCCCCTTCAAACCCCAGCTGCTGCCTCCCTGCAGGGCCTCAGGAAGAGGCCAGCTCGTCTCTGCCCTGGGCAGGGCTGTGGGCACTGGGGCAGCACTGCCCTGACATGTGGCTCTTCACCTCAGTGGTGACCTGGCAGGGAACTAGCCAAAGCAGGCTGAGGAAAGGGGCTGGAGCTCCCTGGCCAGGCAGGTCTGTAAAGCAGGTCTCAGCTCATGGTCCAGGTGGGAGGCGCAAGGCAGTGAGAGGGTGGGGCCAGGCTCCTCTGGTGGAGGAGACCACCAGCTGGCTCCACGGCTAGTGCCCACGGTCAATCCCCCACAATGCCCCCACCGTCCACACGGAGTCAGGATGAAGATGCTGCTTTAGCCAGGACCCAGGCAGGCAGCCTGAGCTGGGATATGGCCCCTCATTCCTTCCTCCAGAGGCCGTGTCCTGGTGACCACGTGCATGCTCACGCTGGTCCCCATGGCTGTGGCTGGCCCGAGGTCCAGGGTGGGTATGGGCGGGCAGCCCAGTGTCCGGCTCCCATGTCAGTCCTTGACTTCTTTGTGCTGGCTGGGGGTGGCGCCTCTCACTTGCGGCTGCCACAGAGGAATAGCAGGTTCTGCAGCGCCACCACCGTGGAGCTGGTGTTCTGCCCGGTGACCAGGTGACGGTCCAGCACCACGTGTACAGCGCCCGGTTCGCTAGCTGTGGGTCACGGGCAGAGGTCAGGCAGTGAGCTCCCAGGACTGCCCGCAGCTGCCTGCCCTGTCCACTCCAGGCGCCTATGACCATGAGCAGGGGCGTGAGCTCACCGCTGAAGCTGGCGCCCGCGTCCTTGGCGAAGTCCTCCATGATCAGGGGCAGGCGGGCAAAGCCGGGCACCCGAACCAGCTCGTACACGGAGGGCTGTGGGGTGGTCACTGGTTGCACCTGCCCAGCGGCAACCCGCCCCAAGCACCCACGAGGGCTTCCACAGCCCATCCCAACCACACCACGTGGAGGTCCCTGCCCTCAGAGGCTGTGAGCCAGCAGAGGGGACCGTCAGTGGTGGTTGGTGAGGATGTCCCAGCCCCGCTGTGCCCAACTGCCCGCCCACCACGGGCCCCCTGGACTCACCCCAGTCATGCTGTAGTTCTGGAATGCCCACGCGCCGTCCTCGCTTGTGGCACAACACAGGGCAGCCACGCCATGGCCCACAGCACAGATGGGCTCTGAAGGGGTCAGGGGCTGAGTGCTGACCTTCCCACTGCCCCGGAAGCCCCCACGCAGCCCCCCAGCCCTGCACCATCCTCAGGACACCCCCCACCCCCGCCCGCCCCCACCGGACCAGCCAGAAAGGTGCCTGTGATGTCGCCTCTACAGGCTGTCCACTCAGGTGTTGGCACCAAGGAGGCACGAGGGCCGGGTCCCCTCAGGGCCACGCTGGTGGGTACAGCGAGAGCACCCCGTCAGACCACGGGCAGCCCCACGCTGGAGACACTCCGTGGTGTGATGCTTGCTGCCTGCAGGGAGGCCGCCTCAGGCCCGGCCCCAGGGCTGGAACAATGCTCGCCTGTCCTGCTCTGTGGGGTAGGGAGACCCTGTTCCAGGGAGAGAGGTTGTCCTGGGAGCAGGCATCCAGAGACATGCCAAGTCCCCACACAGCGGCCCCTCGCTGGCCCTGACCCAAATCACAGACGTATTTCCCACAGCAACCAGGCTGGGCACCAGCAGAGGGCACAGTGCTAAGGAGGGTCACATGCTTATATGGGGTGGCACAGAGTGAGGGTGACACAGGAGACGGTGACAGTAGTGAGGGTGTCAGGAGGGTGGCACAGAGAGAAGGTGACACAGGAGAGGGTGACAGGCAGGTGACCAGCTCGCCCATGCCCCAAGTCGCTGGTACCAACCCCCATGAGATGACCCAGCACCCCTGGGTCGCACAATGGCCACCCTGACCCCAGACACCCACTTCTCCCCACACCCCCAGGTCACTCACTGCTCTCGGAGCGGAAATGCTGCAGGATACGGGCCAGGGACCCACTGCTGGCCAGGTCAGCCAGGGCCCCGGGGCAGCTGGGGATGAGGAGGGCATGGTACCGGGCCCCTGGAGACACAGGGCAGCCATCCTCAGGGTCTGTGGGCCAGCAGACCTGACCCCTCCCCCCTGAATGAGGAGATGGGGAGTAGAACTGGCGGGGGGAGGCACAACGCACCATCGATAGATTCGAGCTTGGCAGGGCTGGCGTAGGACCTGAGGCGGAAGTCCTGGACCCAGCGGGCACTACTCTCATCCATGTCCACAAAGTCCATGGCCTTCCCCTGTGGACACAGACACGCAGGGGTGCCGCCAGAAGCCCCTGGAGCAGCAGTTCTCGACCTGTGGCCTGAACGACCCTGAGCAACCCGCTCACAGGGGCCGCCCAACTCATGACAGTAGCAAAATTAGTTATGAAGTAGCAACAGAAATGATTTTATAGTTGAGGGGGTCACCACACACGAGGAACAGTGTTAAGGGATCGCGGCATTAGGGAGGTTGAGAACCCCTGCCCTAGAGTGACTGCCTTGGAGGAGCCCCTGTCCCCAGGGCCAGCACGCTGCCAGGGGGGTCCATAGGTGCTGACCACAGCGAAAGGTTGGCCCCGCCACTGGCAGGTCAGAACTGGGGAGTCCCAGACCACAGGAGGCTGCACTGGTGGCCCCCAACTTACCCCGGGGGTGGCAACCTGCAAGTTGAAGGCTGCACTGGCCAGCGAGAAGCAGTGTTGGAAAGATGGGGCGGACACACCTGTGGGTGGACAGGGGCAGCACTGGCACGGAGCCCCACACTCCACCCTGACCGCCACCCCTGAGGCCCGCTGCAGGGGCGCCTGAGGCCGGGGAGCAGGGGCAGTCCCTGGTAGCAGGAGGCCGCGGCCTGGAGGCTGTGGGATGTCCCAGGGGCAGGTGGGCCCTTGGGTTACCTCCCAGCCCGCCCCATACCCAGTCTTTCAGAAGGAACCCCTGGGTTCTGGCCATCCCTTGCCCCTGTCCTACCTCCCTGACCATCAGCTGGGGAAGGGTGGAGAGGAGCTGTAAGTGCCCGCCTGGAGCAAACACAGGTTAGCGGGGTGTGAGTGTGGCCTGGTCACCCCCTCAGCGACGGGGAACTACGACTCCCTTTCTTCAATGAAGAGCCTGGCCTGACCTGAGTCTTTCAGCGTCGGGGCCCCTTCCATAGTGGGCACAGCGTCCGACTGTGCCTCTTCACAGCAGTGTCGTGTCCTGAGATCCCCGCCTTGGGCCCTGCTGCCCAGCACCCTCACGCCCACTGCCAAGCTCCAGGAAGACCGCCAGGGCACCCACTCTCCAAGGCTCCTTTGGGACTCTGGGCCAGTGGGGAGCTGAGGTGGTGCCCTCCCCACCCTGGAGCTGTGGTAGTGTGTGTGTGTGTGTGTGTGTGTGCACGCGCGCGCGTGCGCGCATCTGTGCATAGACTGTGCACCCCCACCTCCTAGTGACAGCCTGGCCAGGATTTGGCCTCCTGGTCTACCAACCCAAGGAGTGCGCGGCCTGGACATGCACATGGCCATAAGCAGCTGCCCCAGGCCTGGCAGCCGGGCGCCCACCCTCGGCCACTGACCCCGTGGGGCGCGGGTGGACGCGGCCGCGCTGGTCCTCGGGGTATCGCCCGAGGCCCAATGAGAACCCCGGGCCTCCAGCCGCTGCGGTCAGCCGCCGCCGCGACCGCCCAGGAGTCGCCTCGTCCTCGCAAGCGGGTCCCGGGCCGACCCGGCGGCGCCCAAGCCCGCGCCCTGCGAGGACCCAGAGCGCCCCCCGGCCCGCGGAGTGCCAGCCGAGTCAGGCGCGGGCCCCACGTCCGAGCCGAAGCCAAGCCTCACCTTCGGCCGCGCCACTGGCCACCACCAAGCAGGCGGGCCGGCTCGGGAGCCGCTCGGACGCCATGGCTGCGGGAGCGGGGCGGGGCGTGCGCGTGCGCGTGCGCGGGGCGGAGCTGCTCGACGGCGCGTGCGCGTGCGCGGGGTAGGGCAGGGCACGCGCGGCCCGGGCTGCGCGCGACCGGGCGGACTCGGGTCCCGTGACGCGGCAACCTAGGAGCTGGGGCGGGAGCTGCCCAGAGCGCATGCGCACCCCTCCCGCCCCGCGGACCTGCCACTCGGCCTCGGCCGCTCCGAGGCCCTGGCCCCTCCCTCCTCCCCCTCTCGGCCCCGGGCGCCTGTGACCCGAGGGCCTGCCTGCAGCCACCTCACTCCGGACGCAGGGAACCTTTCCCTTCAGCCTCCCTGTGGCTGAGCGACAGCTCTCCCCTGTGCGCACACTGCTCCCCCAGGCCTCGGGCTGACCCACACTTGGTCAGTGAGCCCGTGCTGGCCCAGAGGGGCTGCCCTCCCCACCAATGAGAGTCCTGCATTCACTTCCCCATCTCCCGCCGTTCCCTAGCTTGTCGTGCATTCTTTCCAACAATCAGGACTTCTTAATTTATTTGTTTTATTCCGCATCACTGCTCCTGGAGAGCTGCTGCTGGATTTGAACCGTGAACCCTGTGGGCCGCAGTCCCGCACACAATCACTACGCCACCAGGGCTCAGCCAGTTGGGGCTTTTTAATTTTTTTGTTGGTTTGTTTTTTTGTGGGCATCACCGCCTCTGGTGGTCCTGGGCGCTTCCCAGTGCTGCTCCTGAGAGCCGCTGCTGCGTTTGAACCGCCAAGCCCGCGGGCCGCAGTCCCGCACTCCACCACTCACGCCACCGGGGCTCAGCCCTTCAGGCTTTTTAAAAATGCTGCGGGATGCGGGAAAAACTGTTTAAAAGCAGGACGTCTGGTCACTTTAAACTAGAGGGGCCAGTGGGGTGGGCCACACTTGAACGTGACATTGGAGGAGACCATGTGCTTCTGATAGGTATCCAGTGTAGGGAAAGTGGGGTTCATTATGCCTTGCTTAAAATAAAGCTATCACTCAGCAAACGATGGGACTCTGCGCATGCTCAAAGATCCAGGTTTCCAGCCAGCGATGCTGCAGCTGGATTGTCTCACCTAGGCCAGGTAAATTAAAATCAGCCAATGGGGTCGGCCAGGGTCGTAAACCACACCTCCCCACGAGAGAATTGAAAATGCCAAGTCTGTGGCTCTGCAAGTGGCTGCTCTGCAAGGCTGGACACCGGACTGCGGTCTGGAGCCCACCGCCTCCCTCTCTCAAGCAGTTTCCCGCCGGCTGAAGGGGGTGAGGGATCTCCTGGGTGCCTGTGCGGACCTGAAAGTTCTTTAACCTTCATAAAACTCCTTTGGATCACAAACCAGGCTTCGGCTTGCGCGGAGCCAAGGACTGGGGTACATTTCTCCTCCCGAGAAACCTTCCACTTCCAAACAGCCTGGAGGACCCTTGGGGCACTGTAGGTGCGGTGGGATGAGCATGAGGAGTCCCGGACCAGGAAGGCTGCCAAAGGTCCCAGGGAAGTTTTGGGATTCGAGGATTCCGCTTCAACAGGACGCTGTGGGGACACAGAGAGGGGCATCTGCGAGGACAATGAGTGAATGTCCTGAGGTGGGATGTCCTCTGCCGCAGAGATGCTGGTGTGGACAGGGAAATGGAGGTCATTTGTGATGACTCAGAGTTGGAAGTGTCACGGCGTCCATGGCTGGGCCCTGCAGTGGAGAGAAAGAGCCCATGACCCAAAGGGGCAGCCGGTGCGGATGAGCCATGCCTGGGACCGGCCATTCTGACGGCAAAGGATGGCCCACAGCCTAAAGCCTCAGCTTGTTGTATTCAGGGACAAACAAGATCAAGCACTCTCTTTCCACGGACACTGAGGCCGGGTCCCAGGCGGCCTGGCCCCCTTCCCTAGCCCGTCTCGCTGCACCAGTGCAATCAGGCAAGAAGACACTTGGGGCATTTGGGATGTGCTTGTGGCATGCAGGCTTCCTGCTGAGAGACCTCCAGACAACCTGTGGAAGGATGGAGGCCACTGTGGGTTCCTGCTGGTGTCCTCAGAGCCAGGTAAATCCAACAGCCGGGTACCATGCCAAGGCTATGCCCTTCAGGAGCATGGGTCGATGACCATTCTCACCATGCAGGTGTCTAAGTTTTGCTCTCAGTACCAGAAGCCCCAGAGATGGAATCCATCTTCAAGGCATTGTTACATGCATGCCTAACCCCGCCCACACGGGGCACTCTTTTCCTGGGAACCCCTCCCTCCCTAATGAATAGCCATAGTGCCCCTTCATTACAAAGCCTTAAAGAAAAAGCCCACACAAAGCAAGCTTTTGTTCAGTTAGATTGCCTAGATCCCTCATCTCCATCTGTCTCCCCAATTAACGTCTTTGTTCTTGAGGAAAATCTTTTATTTTCCAGAAGGTTTTAAGTCTATTAAGAGGTAAGATCCCCATCGCCTCCCCAAAATTTAAAAAAAAAAAAAAAAAAGGTAAGATCTTAGACTATGGCCTGGGGAATAAGGTCCTAGTAACAGGGCTTGGGGTAGAAGGTTCCAGCAAGGAAGGATAGTGCAATGCAGGGAAGTACTCAGCGAGGCTTTCCCTCTACCACTTGAGTGTGAGAAAGGTGCCTCACAGCAAGAGACTATGTGATAGAAATCTGCCAGGCCAATAATGTCTTCATCACAAAGACTTTTTCTACCAACACAAAAGGAGACTAATACACAGAAGTCAAATTGACTGCATCTGTGGCGAGAAAGCATGGAGAAGCTTCCTCTCCGCAGCTAAAACCAGGCTGGGTCCTCTGTAGGACAGGCCATCAAGTGCTCGTAGGGAAACTCAGGATGAAACCGAAGAAAATTCAAACAAGCCCGTGAGAGCCAAAATAGGACCTTGAGTCTATCCCACCTGAATTTCTTCTTTTTTGTTTTTTGGCATCACTGCCCACTGGTGGGAGTAGGAGGCCCAGCCTTGCTCCTGGAGAGCTGCTGCTGGATAGCTGCCCCCCCACCCCTCTGAATTTCTAGAATATCTTGAGAACAGATTTGGCGCACTGAACACACAGAAGATCTGTTGGACTGTGGGGGCACATCAAGCGCATCCTTTGTGAAGAAAGCACAAGGTCCTTAAAAAGACAGCAAAGAAAAGATCAAAGTTGACACCAGAAAAGACTCCAAAGCTGGCTCTTAATCAGAAAGTAGCTGAGGCACGTGGAGGAAATGATGACATCTACGAGCTGAACTGACCATCGCAACAGGCAGCTCAAGAAGACAATAAAGTAACAGAATTGTGTTAGGCTGGGTAAACTAGGGAACAAATCCGCGGGAAATCATGTGTCTATAAGAGAGAGTTGGGAAAAAAAGTTTTACACTTGGTCTTAGCCAGAAGGCCGAGACGCGATGAGAGAGTTTTACACAAAGGGGAAGTGCACATTAAGAAAGTGTCCCAGCCCCATGCTGCCGATGCTTATAAGTCTAACGTGAGCCCACATGTCCGACACTGGTGTACGAATCCTCCTCCAGCTCACAGAAGACACGCAGTGACGCCGACGGCAGGAGGAAAGCCGAATCTGTGAGCCTGTCAGCCTCTCGGCGCTGGCAGGGTCGCCACGCGGCTGCTCCAGCACCCAGGGCTGCGTTGGGGCAGGTCCATGCGGCTTCTCCTCAGGGGTGTCTCACAGGAAGTGGGCCTTGTCAGCTGAAGCAGGGAACTGGCTAAGGCAGCTGCACCTGGTCCGACCACCAGAGAGCAAGAAGGGCAAGGTTCACGCAGCCCTCTCTCTCGTGTGTGTGTCGGCCAGGCCGGCACAGGAAGCATACCTGGCACAATACTGAACAGAGACCCGGAGGCAGGAAACAAAGAGGACAGACAAGCTCGGCGTGTCTTACTGTGAACAAACTAGAGGGAAGAGATGGAAGCCTCGAGTGGCAATAGTGAAACACTCCCTGTCAAAGTATTGAACGCTGCCGGAAGCATCCAAAGAAGTCGGAGAGCGCACACAGCGTCACTGGACCAGAAAGAACGTGTCGGGGACAGCCCACTACTTCAGGAGGTAGCATGTGAGCAAGAGCCTCGATAGCAAAGGAAGGCCTGGAGCTGCATAAAGCATCAGTCCAAAACAGGGACTCATCTCTGTAAGACAGAAACAAGGACCCCGGAATTGGTGGAATGCCCATGGAAATATTTCAGCAAGCTGATGAAGCCCTCCTTCCTCCACGCCAGGAAATCTGCAAGACAGCTACCTGGCCTGTGGACTGGAAGTGATTCATATTTGTACCCACTCCAAAGAACAGTGACCAACAGAGTATGCAACTGTAAAACAGTACTACTGACATCACATGCAAGTACAACGTACTGAAGACCACTCAACGAAGGGCTGCAGTAGTTCCCTGACAGGGGCTGCCTTCAGCAGAGCACGGGGGACACGGGGCGGCGTCATTGCTGATGGCAGATGAATCTTGGATGAAAACAGAGAAGTTCAGAAAATGGATAACTTGTGTTTCATTGGTTATGCAAATGTATACAACGGGGTAGATTAAAAAAAAACAACCATGGATAGTCTTGAGACTGATGGAAATTCCAGACTGTTTCAGTGTGCTCATGGGTCAAGATCTGGACATGGGTCAAGAGGGAATTGCGTGAGCAGACCAGGGAATACTCCTTAGCTTAAAATCCGGGAAGGTGGCTGAGCCCCCGTGGCACAGTGGTTGAATGCGGGACTGGCTTGGCGGTTCAAATCCAGCAGCTGCAAGACTGGGTAGGTCCCACCAGAGGGCAGCGATGTCCCCAAAACAACAACAACAACAACAATCGGGGAAGGTGTGCATCAGCATCATATCTCCTCACCCCATGGTTCACTCCGTTCGCTGAGGAGATTATCAGAGAAGCTGGGTTCGGTGAAGAAGAATGTCCATCGGGATTGGAGAGAGGCTTATGAAGGACCAACCTGGCATGCTGCAAGTGAGAGGGCCTGAGGCTCGTGCTGGTGAAGATCAAGGATTGCAGCCTGCACTGTGGATGACAGCTCGGTGTCAAGAGAACCCAAACCCTCACAACTGGACCGATAGGTAACATCATGATAAGCTGAGAAAGGGCTGACGTTGTCAAGAGCTTCTTATTGGTGGAT
>PVJH01015506.1:0-53319 GCA_004026705.1 Nesogale talazaci
GGGGGGGGGAGCACAATTCAACAAATGACACTTGCCAATGTCTTTATTGACTTCCCTTCCTTCCTCAGCTGAAGTCTCTATCCTTTACCACAGCTTCCTGGGATCACTCCCCCAATCACTCCTGTTTTCCAGGTCTCTTCCCAGAGCCTCAGACTAAGACGGCAGTGGTATGCAGCAAGACCTGAGGGGAAAGCGGAAGCCAGGGACTGAGTTTTCCATCCACTGTTCTGTTGTCGCTCAAGTAAGAATGTATAGCCTGTAAAGAAGAAGCTCCCAGATCCCTCATTTTTGTGCGGGTTGAAGGCCAGAAGGATTTAATAAATGCAAACAGCAACACGGTACACATGGAGCCATAACAATGTATGATCCAATTATGCAAGTCAGATCTACTCTTAAAGCAGGCAGAGAAAAAGGCCCCAAAGGTTTGGATGCTTTGTCGGTGATTGGCATGTGATTAGAATGCAGTGGTTCTTATCACCTTCTATTTTCTGAATTAAGTTTCCAGGCAAACACTCAGCACAAGATTCAATTCATGAAAGTCCTGTGGTATCTAATTTCTAGACATCATTACACTGTCTACTTAATTCCTAACTGAAATAAGAATCCTCTTTGGTGTGTGTTCTTTCTTAACAGGTTAGTACTCCCAGTCCAGACTAAGACAGGAATAAATGATGAAAATGTTATCATTACCTCTCTCAGATCCTTACTAGCAAAATGGTTGTAAGTAGCCAAAATAGCAGATGATCAGTTAGGGACAAGAGAGACTTGGGGGTGAGAGGTTGTGGCAAAGTTCTATCCTTGGGAGTAGCCCTTTTACAATATTTCTTGTAAATTTGTATTCTTTCAACACAGATTTGAACTCTCTAAGGATCACCTACAGTAGTGAAGAAGCATTTTAGTTGAAAATGGTAAGTATAGGATAGAGATGGGAAATGAAAAACCTCATTGAGTAGAGTACACTTGCCCAGACAGAGACCAGAGAAGATGCATGAGCCCAGACTCTCCCTTCACTGGGGCTGAAGATTTGGGCTCCTGCCCGTGGCTTTGGCATCATTGCTGCTAGCCGCCTTAAGTCAACCCTGATGGCTGGCAATCCCAGGCCCAATGGGTCGAAGTGCTGCTGGCTCCGCACGATTCCTTCAATCAAGTGCAGGCTGAACTATGGTGACCTAAGGGACCAACCAGGCATTTCTTCTTAGTGCATCTGAGTCTGGAAGCCCAGCTGAAACATGTATAGCATTGTAGTCAGACACAGCCTCCACCAACAATTGGGGGCCACTGCAACGTGAGGTGCACGGATTAGGAATTTAAAGTAAGAGTTCTACCACAAACCATCCTTGCCCCCTTTTACTTCCTGCATGGCAACATTTCACTCTACTGCCTGGACAGTGAGGGTTCTACACCCAAACCACCAATGCCTCATTTTGCCATCCCAAACCGAACAACCCCACTGCCTTCTAGTCCTTCTAGTCTCAGGAGGGCCCAGGGTTACACTCATCTTCTCACTCGGGCTTACAGGGTACATCTACCCCATAGGGTTCTCTTGACTATCATCTTTATAGAACAATTACCAAGCTTTTCATGGCCCAATCAATCTTTCAATTAGTGTCAAATGCAAACTGTTTGCTCCATCTAGAAACCTTTGGAAAAATTATCACTAGTGCAGAAAAATGCCTAAGACTGAGCAAGGGATTCCAAGATAGAGTGACTTCCTGGGTGCAATTCCTACCTTAAAACTTCAGGAGGGGTAATTCGACTATCTCCCTGGACTGAGAGAACTACCTAAACCTGCTGAGCAAGCCTTGAGAAAGGTAGATTTCTGCTTTACACGCCCATTTTTACCTTCTTTGACAGCCTTAGGATCCCTGGTGGCATAGTGGGTTAAGTGTTAGGCTACCATCCCAAAGGTCAGCAGTTCAAAACCACAAGCCACTCCCGGGGAGAAAGCCAACTCCTGTCAAGAGTCTCAGGAACTCACGGGGGCAGTTCTGACCATTCCTACAGAGTTGCTCTGAGTTGGAATCCACCCAATGACAGTGGTTTGGAGAAGTCCTGGTGGCGCAGTGGTTAAGTACTCAATTGCAAACCACAATGTCAGCGGCTCGAACCCCCAGGAGTTCCAAGGGAGAAAAATGTGGCAGAATGTGTTGCTAAAGATGTACATCCTTGGAAACCCAATGCGGCAGTTCTCCTCTAGGGTCACTGTAAGTCTGGATTGATGCAAGGACAATGGCTTTGATTTTTATTTAATACACACACATCAGAGGGTACTCCCTCTAAACCAGAATTTTTTTCAAAGCTATGTATTTAATTTTTTTTTTTTTACAAAACAAATTTATCATTGTCAAAGTACTCTCCGTTACACTTAATTCATTTGTGAAATCTGTGATTCCATTCTTGCAAACATTTTTCAAATTCATCTGTTTGAATGACTGGCAGCACCTTCCTCGATCTTTTGTTCAACTCTTCTGCATTGTCAAGTCCCTCGTCATTCACGGAAACAAAAAGAAGTCTCACAGAGTAAGGGCAGGTCAGTAAGATGCATGAGACAAGAGAGGCATCTTTTTTTTTTTTTTTTTTGTCGCAAACTAGTGCATTGAGATGACTGGGTGAGCAAGTGCATTGTTATGGTGGCAAAACAAGTCTGCCACAAATCAGGCCTTTTTTGTCTCCCATTGTTATGCTATATTTTTGGAAACTCTAAAGAGAAAGCTTGATTAACAGTCTGACCTTCTGGAATGAACAAATGCACTATCTCCCTCACATCAAAAACAAAACAAAATAAATGAGCATCGCCTTGATCTTTGATTTCAGTTGATGGGCTTTTGGGAGGGGACGAAGTAGAAATTGGTGTCTTCCACTAGCTTGATTCATGTTTGCTTTCTGGGTTGTAAAAGTAGCACCAGCAATGTCACCAGCAGTGACCTTGGAAAGAGAGTCTGGGTCACTTTGGAGCGATTCATTCAAAGAACGACTTATTTTTACTTGTGGCTCTTTTTCCTGCTCAGTCAGAACCAAGACAGATTTCACAATAACCTTTCTCATTCCATAATCTTCTATTAAAATTCACTGACCTGGGCTTCAAGGTAGTCCAGATAACTTCCCTACCTCTTCAATGGTCTGTCGTCAATCTTTGAGCACAAGTGCCCAGATTTTGTCAACACTTCCAACTGGGAAGTTGATGGGCATCCAGAACAAAGTTTGTCATTAATCAACATTTCATCTTTTTTTTATTTTGTTTTGTTTGGGGATTTTGGGGGGGCATCACTGCCCTCTGATGGTCGTGGGAGCTACCCAGCCTTGCTCCTGGAGAGCTGCTGCTGGATTTAAACCGCCAAGCCCGTGGGCTGCAGTCCTGCACTCAACCACTATGCCACCAGGGCTCAGCCCCATTTCATCTTTTTTTAAGTGAGAAAACCACTCATATACTTGAGTTTTTCTCATAGTGCTGTCCTTGAAAGCTTTGGTAAACATCACAACAGTTTCTGCATCATTTTTCCTGAGCAGGAAACAAAATTTCATAGCTGTACACTGTTCTCGTAAACCAGCCATAATAAAAAACAGGTTCAAGCAAAACTCCTTTTACAAACAAATTCACTCTTACCTGAGAGAACCTTATCAGGAGATCACTGGGTACACTAACTGTGAGCAAGTTTCTTGATGCTCGCCTAGTGAGACAATGAATAAAATTAAATCTCTGCCAAGCAGACCTTTTTTCCTTTTGTGTGTGTGTAGGGTGGGGGTGAGGGGTAGGGGTGGGTGGGTGTTATCCCTTGTATAACAGTGGGAAGATGAGAAACTTGGCAGGGAGAAGAGAAAATGCTTTTTAAAAAATTCTCATCTTTGTTATTTGATTTGTTCCTAATTAGTTCTGACTAAATTATCCATCGCCAAGGGAAACTAAAGATAGACTCTAGGGTTTTAAGACTCAAGCTTTTGAATCTGGAAAACCCAAGGCCTAAACCTGTTCACTGAAGGAGAAGAGAGCTGATAACAGCTTCCACCTGGGCCTTGTTGCTTCTCTAGCTAGCTGTTTGGAGAACTGAGAAGACTAGGAAGAATCTCCTTAATTTCTAGCTTCCTTTGCTTGGACCTTCCCAAAGCAATGTCTTCTGATATAAAGAGTGGAAAGTCCCATCAAACACCCATTTGTCTTTTTTACATAATTGTCTTCTTTCCTATGTTCAACCAATAGTCTTAGTTCTGCAGAAATGGACTCTGGGTTTCATGCTTCTCGTATACTTTGAAGCAACAGGCTCTCACAGTGGCAATAGGGAGCTGACATTCTGGATCCTTCATTGGTGAATAAATGCAGTAGTCCAGCAAAGTCAATCATCTACATCTTTCCCTCTACCCTACAGCCTCCCGTCGGCAGTCAATATTCACAATGCTAGAACTCAAACTTTTGTTCTGCACCAATAGCTTTCAAAATCTGCTAATGAGCTACCAGGAGGAAAGCTTCTTCCATTGTCACAAAAGTTGCATGTCGTAACACTTAATAAAACAGTGATGTTATAATTACACTCAGAGAGGGGCAGATTTCTTTGCCAGGACTCTAAAAATGTCCCCATGCTTTCTAGGTTGTTAAAATGAAGGCTCTTCTCCCTTCTCACTCTCCAAAGCTGCCTACTGTGCATGTCGTCTTGCCAAGCACTGAGAAAACTTAAACCGCAGGGAGAGAAAGAGGAGTTTTCTCTGCTTCCAGATCAGTCTGTACAAAATCACCAAGGTTGGATAAATATCGCCAAACTTAGGTTCCAGTGACCCATCTGTTACTGAATACAACCATCTGGGGATGTGGTCAGGCAGGGATACAGGCCAAGGGGACAGGCAGAGTCCCGAGGTCAAATTCCAGCTTCTCTATTCATTCCCCGCAAGCTCAGGACAGCTATCTTGCCTCTCTGCGCTTACATTTCCTCATGGAATTATGGGAGGGTAAAAAGGAGATGAGGTGCTTATGAAGCCTGGTGGTGTAAGAGTTGATGAGTTGGGCTGCGAGCTGACGTGTCAATAGTTCAAAGCCATCAGCTCCTTCTCAGGAGAATAAGGAAGATTTACACAGGGGCAGTTCTACTCTGTTCCATGAGGTTGCTGTCAGTCGGAATCAACGACAGCAATGAGTTTGACTTGAATCTCTGCTACAGTTGCTAGCTGATGATAGGTAGCCTTCAACTCCTAGTGATCCTGTAAGGTTCAGGAAGGTTCTTGTGTAGAATTTACAAGGCTGTGATTTTTACAGAAATAGACTGCCACCTCTTTCTCGTCTGAGATAGGGGTGTGTGCAACAAAATATAAAGTGTTTCCATATATTAAGGGTACTTTAAAGGAACTTCACCTATTTGTCAGTTTGTTGTACTGTGGTGCGTTACCTGTTATCATGATGCTGGAAGCTATACGACTGATATTTCAAATACCAGCATGGTATCCATGTGAGACAGGTTTCCATGGAGCTGCAATCTTAAGAGGAGTCCTGTGCTGTGCTGGTTATTTGTTTGGCTGCAAATGGAAAGGCTGGCGGTTTGAATCCAAGCACCTCACCACAGGAGAAAATGGAGCAGTTTGTACCTCAAACATCATAGCTTTGGAAGTCCTTTAAGGCAGTTATTGTCTGTCTTATAGAGTTATGCCAGGAGTTATTACAACAACAAGTTAGGGTTGTTTATTTGTTTGTTATTGGCCTTTTTGGCCAAATTAAGACAGAGTAGGGAAAAAGTGCTAGTGATTTAGTCCTGACATTTAGCTAGTAGAAGTCTTAGGGGTCAAACGGAATATTATCTGATATAGTGCTTGAAGAGGAGCTCCAAGAATGGGCTCAGAGAGTATATATAGACTGGGGCAACATTCCATGCTCGTCGTGAGTTGGAACTTACTCAATAGCAACTAATATCAATAGCTATAAGGTGGCTGTGAGTCAGAATTGACTGGATGGCAGTGAGTTTGCAGTACAGGGTTTGCTAAACCAAGAGCCTGGGCATAGCACTGTCTTTCTGCAGCAGACTACATACATTTCATTTAGCACTCCTCCGGTTGAGGTAGTACTATTCCAATTAGGACCGCAGGGAGGCTGCTGTGGGCATCTGCTTCTGCCTGGCCATCACTTGTGTGGTCCTTTTTCTGCTTGCTCACCTTGCTGGTAGGGGCAGCAGTTGGGCCCTCAGCTGCTCCTCTTCCTGTTGGATCCTCCTCCATGTTCTCATACTGCCCTGGCCTTCCCAGATACACAGGTCAGCTTTACACCCACCTTCCAAATCTCCTGCCAGTGCCCCTTGTCATCCATCTGTCACGTGCCTGTGGCTGGTGAGCTGGTTCTGAGTGGTGGGCATCCTATGTCTGTCCAAGTAGCGTTGGCTCCTTGGCAACGCTATGATGCCTGTGATCTTCTGAAAGCAATTTGCCAGGACTTTTTGCTGAGGTGCCCCTGGAAAAGTTCAAGCTGGCAAACTTTCAGTTGGTAGCTGAATGCTCTGCTCCTTGCATTGCCCAGAGACTTCCACTATAAATAGGCTTTCAAAAACTCCCCTCTCCCTCTCTTCTAATTCATTTGTTGCATAAATAAATTCAAGCAGCCCAGTTCTTCCCTCAAGCCCCTCAAAGGATCGCCCTCACAGTTTCAGATATTATTTTTAAAATATTGTCACACACAAAAAATGTCATAATTTTGTGGGAAGCCCTTTCTCAGTTCACAGTGAATCTATCATCTACCAAAGCCCCCAGATTCAAATCTTCTTTCAGGGATGGTAAGCTACCTCTCTCCCCCCTCCCCCACTTTGTATTTGGAGATGAATAATCATTTTTCTCTTTCTCCAATTTCAAAAGTAATAATTGCAGCATGCAGAAATTGTAGAGAAATATGCAAAAAAAATTGTTCCTAGTACTTTTATTCTCAAAATCTGGAAGACTTTTGTCTACCAACTGTAGTAAGAGGAGCATGTAGGGTCGACCAGATGGCTCTCGATTCACCCACTGCTTTCTGCATCAGGACCTTCTTCCCCTGGGATAAGCCACCTCGTCCTCACCAGGTCATCACCACGGCTTTAGAACTGCTCTACATTGGTCCCCTCTTGGGGTCTCTTCACTGCTGACAGACTGCTCATTTACACTGTAAACCAGACCACCCTCTTCCTGTGCAGAAGTCCCCAATTTTCTCCAACCCAGGTAGACTACAACCCCGAACCCTCACCATGGTGTACGAGACCCTGCCCTCATGGTCCTTCAGGACCCTCATTCACCACAACTCAACTCTTGAGTGTTCTCCTGACCTTCGAGAATAGCTGGTCACCCCTGCTTCTGGTCTTCAGGCATCACTTCTGAATGCTTCTTCCTCCTCACTCCATAAAGAGGCCTCCACTGGTCAGCCTCATTCATGCAGTGTCCCCAACCTCTCCCCCACATTCCCCACCCTTGATTATGAGTTAGTTGAAAGTTTACACAGCAGATTAGTTTTCCATTCAATTGTTCATACGCATGTTGTTTCCTGGCATTCACTGCGCTCCCCACAATATGGCGGCATCCTCCCCACATTCTCCCCATGTTTACTGTTCATCATTCTTTACTATCCCCTCCTGCTTTCCCAGCTCTACCTCTGAGCAACAGTTCCCCCTCATCTCTCAGGGTTGATGGTTCTAAAGAGTATGTACCTCCCTGGCGATAGTGTTAACCTCATAGACCTATCTAGGAGCCCTGGTGCTATAGTGGTTATAGAGTGGGTTACTAACACCCAGGTCAGCAGTTCCGAAACCACCAGTTGCTCTGCAAGAGAAAGACTGGGCTATCTATTCCTACAAAGACTTATAGTCTGGGAAACTTACTGGGGCTGCTCCCCCCTGTCGTACTGGGTCACTGTAGGTCAATATCGACTTGATTAAAGTGAGTTTGGTTTTGTTTGGGGATATGGACAGGCCTGCAAACTGCTTGGCTGAAAGTTGAGCTAACTAAGCACAAGTATTTAGTTCAAGAACTGAAGGGTGAGTCAGGGTCATATTCTTGGGAGTTCTGCTAGTTTCTATTAGGTCACTATGGCTGGTCTTCTTTGCTATTTTGAGTTTGGTCTCATGTTTTCTCTCTTGCTCTACCCAGGGCTTTGCAATGAGCTTCCTTGGAGAGTGATCAGTCGCAGAAGCCAGGCACCCTCTAGTCTTTGGACCTCAGTGACAAGGATGGAGGCTTTAGTTTGTGTGGCCCTTTCACCTGATTGTTTCCATTTGCCTCAATTGTCTTGCTCATTCAGGACACAGAGGGGCTGATCATTGTGTTTCAGATCATTGTGTTTCTCAAATTTCCAGGACCCTGGCAGCTACATTGTCTTTGGGACTACTTCTTGCTAATCGATCTTGAGATTTCCCAAAGCTATGGGCCTGAATTCCCAGACATAGTGACACCTCCCTTCAGGTGTGTGGTTATGTCTAACAAGTTTTCATACGTTTGGCATAAGTACACATGTAGAACTACCCCATCAAACCTGTGCTCCTTTGTGGGCATTCAACCCCCATTCTTATGCTCCTTTTCCACTTCATTTTTACCTCCGAATATTTATAAGTTTGTGAAAACATCTGGGTAGTTCCTGAATTATCTATCGTGCCTCCTTCCTCCCAAGGGCAGGCTGTGTTGGGTGATCTCAGCATATTGTAACGAAGAAAATAAATTCTGGAGTCACATGGTTTATGGTTAAATCTCTCTTTGTCACTGGCCAGTGATCTTGAGTATTTTGAACTCTCTGAGTCTCAGTTTCCCCATCAGAAGATTGAAAAAGATAATACAGTGCAGCCTGTGAGAACCAGACTGCAATAGGACTGCCTCATTGCCCCAGGTTTTGTAAGAGAACCACTTTTCTCCTTTTATTGGAAAATATTTGTGTTTTCCTTCTCGTACAGGTTTAGCCTTATGCAGGCTCTGACTTTTACAGATTTTGCTATAGTGCTTCCCTTGCCGTGCCCTGTGGAGTCCAGGGAGTTATTATATATAAAGCATGGAGTGCTATGAGCATTGTAGAAACAGGGGAAGCCTGGTCAGGGCTGTATCTCCAACTTCTAAAACTGGAAGACCAATATGTGTCAGTTGACTGACTTAACTCTACTCCCATCGATGTTCTTCATAAAATTTTCAGGTCCAAGATGCTCAACTCTAATAGTCATAGGCACCTCTAACTTCTCAATCACACCACACAAGCAGTCTCCAGCAAACAGCCCATCTGCATGTGATATCTCATTATAGGCACACAGTGTGCAAATGGATTGCCTCAGGGCTACTCAAAGGGCATCATGGGATATATACTAGTATCTACTGCAATAGTTAGCATGCTCTCTGAAGTGACCTCCTTGCACAGCACAAGTAGTGACACAAAGTGGGTTTAGATGGATATATGCATCGAAGAACAAAAGGGGCCAAGTTTCTCAAAGATTTTTTGGACTCTAAACCCCGCCCCCGCCCCATTCTATGGCCTTAGAAAGTAGAGCTGAGCAACTCTATAATTCCACCCATTGAATACTCAACATTGAAAATCAACAGTGGGAAGGATTTTCCTCTTCCAGAGAGGCTTTTTGGGCTCAGATCCCAACCAATACACCCCATTTGTAGCCTCTAGGGTTGGATGTTGCTATGATTGTGACCAGTTTTCAGTGGTCCTTTCAGAGAACGATGGACTAGGAGACCAGTCTGGCTGTCTACTCCTTCACTTCAGCCAATGAGAACCCCATAGAGCACAGTGCTCTGACCTGTGACTGATTGCAGAGCTGGCGCAGGATCAGGCAGCATTGTGCTCCATTGTATATGCAGTGATAGACGTGGGTGCCAATTCAATGACCATTCACAGGACAAAATGACAAACTTATGTAATTACGAAAGTGAAGCGTCTGTGTTTCTTTAGAACTTTATCCATGTGGTATTTCAGAGCTCATGGGAACTCAAGGAGGGGGGAGAAATGGAATTAGGAAGCAGTCACACAATAAGGTAGCTCAAATCCCATAAGCTATCTCCATGGGTGGCTTGCTTGGGAAGCCACATATGAGCTTCTAATTAAAGGAATATTAGAAGACTATATCCATAAATTTCAGAACCAGGCTTAATTTTCTTGTTTGAAAACTGCCAGGGAAGAGTAGATTGCAAATATATGAAATATGAGAAAATGAGACTTAATGAATTCTAAGTTTATTCACTGAAGTATTTAACTATCCAAGCCATCAAGTGGGGATAATAAATTTGAGAGTGTCAGAAGACTGGCCCACTTTAATTCACATTTGTAAAATGAGCTATAAATAAAGGGCCTGATGCAGTGCTTAATTTTTACAGACACATTAACTCTTAATGCCTGTGCTGACATGATGCCAAACACTGGAGAGAAAATGAAAGGCCCTCCCAGGACTGGGATGCTGAGGACTACCCAGATGTTTTCACTCAAGGGCAGAGGAGTGGCCAGAGATGAGTCAGCATCTACTACCAGGGCTGTATTGTCTCTTTCCATGCCTCAAAAGTCAAGGGAACACCTAGTCAGACACCTGAGAGGGAGGAGACAGCCCTTCCAGAGCAGTCATTAAGGAGAGCTTACCGAGGATGGCTATTGTCGAAAGTGAGCACAGAGGTAAAGGACACCAGCTGGAGGGATGAAGATGACTCTTAGGGCCATTCTTGCTTCTAGAACTGAAGAAGGAGCCCTGGTGGTGTAGTGGTTACCCATTGGGTTGCTAACCTCAAGATCAGCAGTTCAAAACCACCAACTACTCTACTGGAGAACAAGATGATGTGCTTCCATAAAGAACTGCAGACTTGGAAACTCATTGCTGTGAGTTAGAATCAACACAGTAGCAGTGGATTTGGCTTTTGGGTTTAACTGTGAGCATCAGGAGGTGTGGCGCCAGCTTCCTTCACTTCAGACTGCAAGGAGGGATCTTGAACAAGACACGGTGGGGGCTGTTCTTGGGTCTTCTTTCTTCTCCTGTTTCAAAGATGGCTTATCCTACTAGCCAGAGAGTACAAACTAAAAACAGACCAATTCCCTCTACGAGTGTTACACAAGTCCTGTTTGCACCCACCCAGTCACTTGCTGGAAGCTACAGAGAAGTTTCTGTCAACCACAGTGTGGCAAAAGGAGAATAATCAACTCAGCCCCCCAAAGAGCCTCTGTCTTTCAAAACCAGTAGTGACAACAGGAGCAAGGTAGAGTTACAGCATGGGCAAGAGCATCTCCCAGGCCTCACACTGGTGCTGCAGAGAGGCAGGTAGGTGATCTCATGACATGGACCTGGTACAAAGTAACCAGTGTGAGCTGATGTTCACTCAATCAAGTGGACCTCCCAGGAGAGTCAGAGAGTTGAGGATGATGGCAAATGTGTCCTTCAGAGAGGTACATCCAACAGTTGCTATGTACAGCACTCTAGTATTGCCAGTCTTAATTTTTCAAAATTATCTAGAGCAATGAAGTTCAATGTGAGTTATTGATTTTATTTTGTTTAGCAGTGAATCGGCATTTAAAACAAGACCTGATCCTTCAGGTATTGTTGCTAGCAGCCACTAATGTGGGCTAACTCATGGTGACCCAATACACCTAACACGGTTCTGATTTTGTACCATCCCCCATAACTGGTTGTTAATTCCACTATTGGATCAAATTGTTAGTAGCCTAAGTGGAGTAGTAGAACAACCATGTCTTTCTTTCTCATCTTTTCTTAGTCTGAATGCTCCACTGAAACCTGGCCAGCTTTCTCATGACATGCAATGAGTCACTGACAGACTGACTGGTGGTCGCTGTGCAGAGGTAGGATTCTCATATTGAAGACAAGAATTCTACTACGGAAACACCAATGCCTCTCAAATTTCCATTGTTTCTAACAAAAACAGAAGCAGGATCTATGAAGTGAGTATGTTGGCAGAGATTAAACATAGAGACAATGCAGGATAAACCCTTGAGACTTTCCCACCATGCCACATGCAGGAACTGAAGTATTGGCTATTTAAGAGCAACAGTGAACAAGTGATCCTGTTCTAGAAGGAAGTATACTCAAATGGGCTAATAGTTACTTGGGTTTGAAGATTCAGACTAATCAGTAAACTATTATGACTTTGCTATGTTTTCCAAGTTTCTCTTCATGATCGAGAACTTATTTTAGTTTAGTTTGTGTGTGTGTGTGTGTGTGTGGGTATCACTGCCTCTGGTGGTCGTGGGTGCTACCCAGTGCTGCTCCTGAGAGCTGCCACTGGATTTGAATCGCCAAGCCCACGGGCTATAGTCCCACACTCAACCACTTATGCCACCAGGGCTCAGCCTGATTGAGAATTTATTTTAAAATAAAATGTGAAGTTATTTTTTTTTTAAAGAAAAGACACCTTGTTGCCTATCTGAGCTAAGCCTTCTAGTCAAGAAGAAACAAAAAGAATTTGATGGCAGCCTGATCATGGCTGGCATCCAACAAAAGCAGTGGTTTAAGAGTTTGAATTAAAAAAAAGAATTTGAGTAAGTCCTAAATCCATATTTTGAAATTATATGTGTGACTTTTTTTCTCCTAGAGAACTCTCATCTCTACTTTCGCTCCCTAAACCTCAACCTCAGCTTATATAAGGATAAGACAGGCTTTCAACCATGTCATCTCTTGTCAAAGGAGCTCTGCAAGGGTAGTCAGTTATGAGTGGAGCAAGGTAAGCAGTTAGAAGCCATCAGCTGCTTCTTGGGAGAAAGATGAGGCTTTCTTCTCCCACGAAGACTTACAGCCCCAGAAATGCAGAGGAGTAATTCTACTCGGTTCTATGGGTGTCTATGAGTCAGAGTGGACTCAGCAACAGTGAGCTTGAATCCCAAACCAGGGAAACTTAGGAATCCTTAGAGCCACAATTTGGTTAGGGTTAGTGTTAGGGTGAGATCAAGATGAGGCTTTCTACTTCTGTAGAGAGTTACTGTTGATGGCCACTGAGTGATGCTCACCAGGGCGATTCAGGGGGAGATGGCCCAGGGAAATTGACCGAGAGAGAAATTCAGTACTGGCGGATCACTGCAAGGACATCGTAAAGATAAGTAGGCACAGATCCGCAGGGTTTTGAGGAGCTGGGGCACTTTTGGCTTACCACAGTTAAGCCCAGCTGGGTTTGACTCCAGTTGCCACTGTCTCTGCTGGAGCCGCTACAGAGAAGGTTGGAGATGGCACAGGGGCATTGCTCTTTGGAGCTATGGCTTGTGGGGCAGAGGCAGAACTCTTGCAGCCCCGTGCTCGGAGATCAGAGATCAGGGCTCAGTTTTATGGTTGCTTTGGATTCCCTGGCTTCTCTCTGTCCTCCTCCCCCTCCCCCACCCTACCCCCACCCCCGTGGTTTCAGCAGTATTGGATGTTAACTCCTGGTCTTTTCCAGTTTGGCTTACAGGCCAGACCACTCCCCTTAGCCTAGGGCAATTGTCTGCTACACCCAGCTGGGTGAGCCCCACCCTGTGCAGTGTAGCCTGAGGCTAGAGAAACCCACCCACCCTCCACCTGAGATTTTTCACCCAATTTCTTATAGGGGATTTCCAGCCTATGTGGTTGGGAGAGCTCTTACATGTCCTCTGTGGGTTCAACTGACTGAGGAATCATCCTCCCTCCTGCCTTGTGCCTAGTGCAGCCCAGGGTGATTCCAACAGCACTGTCCTGAGTTCTAAGTTGCTGCGGGAACCACAGCCCAGCCTCCATGTCGATCTGCTTGATCGGGTGGGTCCATCTACTATAAACGGTGCTCTACTCAGCCTTCCATGATGCTTCCCTTACAGTGGGCACCCCAACACACCCCCTGCAGTGCCACAGACTGCCATGGGCTGCACCACTCTGGCTCTTGGTAAGATCATGCAGTGCACCACCATCTGTGTGGGTCCACAACAATTCAACCAGGGATTCCCTAAGAGGATCACCCAGCTTGCCCTCCAGATAATGGAACACTGGTTCAATAGGGAAAGAGTGAAGTCACATGAGAATAAAGTGTTAGGCTAATGCCATAATGAAATTAGTCACAGGAAGTTTGAATACACATTGCTATAAGTCTCCCAGAGAGAGCCAGTGCTCTTCGAGTTCCTGGAAAATGGCACCTGGTTCCTTGAAAACAATGCAATGCAAACAGCAATCAGCCCCAACAACCTCAAGGGAAAGACATGAGAAATAAAAGGCAATGGCAGAAGATGTCCTGAAACTAACAACATGCATAGAAGAAGCAGGCATTAATATGCCACAGAAAGAAATTCTCGGAATGATGCTCGGAGTCATACAGGATATGAGGGAAGCAATACAGATAAAGGATGAATTGATAGGTGAGCTAAAGTCCGTGCACCAAAGGGAAATACGAGGGCTTAGGAGATAACAAAAAACAATAGCAGACTCATGGACTTTGAGAATCAACTGGAGGAAGCTGAAAACCGCATCAGTGACCTAGAGGATAGGCAAGCAAAATTTAACATACACAAAAATCTAATAAAATTATCAGAAAAAGTGAAGAAAATGTAAGAACTATGTCTGATGTGATGAAGAGGAATAAAATCAGAATTGTTACTCTACCAGAGAAAGACACAACAAAGAAGTCATCTGCAATGAGAGTCAAAGAATTCTTAGAGGAAAACTTCCCAAGCGTAATGAATGAAAACCAGGCAACCATTCAGGAGCCTGAAAGAACACCAGCTAGACTGAATCCCAAGAAGACGTCATCAAGACACATAATAGTTAAACTATCCAACTTTGAGGAAAAGGAGAAAATCATGAGAGCAGTTGAGGGGTGAGGGAATAAAAGCAATCACATATAAAGGTTCCCAAATAAGAATGTGGTTAGACCTATCAGCAACACTATGAAGAAGAGGAGGAAATAGAGAAATATATTCTAAAAATTGAAGGAAAATAACGCAAACCCACGAATACTCTACCCAGCCAAACTATCAAGATAGATGGAAAAGTAACAGTTTTTCCAGACAAGAAAAAGCTCAAAGAATACGTTAGAAGAAACACAGCCCTACAAAATATCCTCCTGACCCAGTATGGGCAGAAGAACAGCATTCATCAAGCATAAATAAAAAAACTGTCACATAGAACAACCTCACCCAGAGGGCAACAAAGAGAAAACAAGACTGAAAATAAGAATGGTTTACAGGTGGAGAGAAGTCAAGAATGCTCAACCCTCACACACACACACACACACACGCACAGCACACTGAAAAGAAAGGGAGATAGGGAAGCACCCAACACAAAAGGTATAAGATGTCATTACATATTCCACACTTGGAGATAATAACCTTAAATATCAATGGACTGAACTCAGGAATTAAAAGATTGAGGCTAGTAGACTGGCTGAGAAAACACAACCCATCAATCTGCTGCCTACAAGAGACACATCTCAAGACTACAGACAAAAAATAGGCTGAGGATCAAAGGCTGGAGAAAGGCATACCAAGCAAACAACAATTCTTAAAAAGCAGGGGTAGCAATCCTAATCTTGGATAAAATTGACGTCAAATTACAAACCATGAAAAGAAATAAGGAGGGACACTATATAATGCTCAAGGGAAGGGTAGACAATGAACCAATAAACATTTTAAACATATATTCCCTGAATGAAAGAACAGCTAAATACATAAACCAAATGCTCCAAAATATGAAAAAAGAAATCACACCATCAACAATGATAATGGGTGACTTCAATACGCCACTCTCTGAGAAAGAAAGATGACAGGGAAAGAAACTCAAGAAGGACACTAGAGATCTAAACACTATAATTAGACAATATTTCTTGATAGATATCTTCAAAGCTTTTCATCCAGTACAAAAAAATTCACTTTCTTTTCAAGTCCACATGGCACATATTCGAAGATAGACCAGTTGCTGGGGCAAAAGGAGAATCTGCATAAATTTAAGCACATTGAGATCATTAAGACCTGTCTCTCAGACCACTGTACCATGAGATTGGAAATCAACAAAAGACAGATGAAGAAAACAAGAGCAAATAATTGGGGAATGAATAACTCTCTATTGCAAAAGGAGTGCATACTGGTCCACAAATGAAATTAGGAAATTTCTAGAAACCAATGAGAATGAAAACACGACATACCAAATTTATGGGATACAGCAAAGGCAGTTATCAAAGGAAGTTTTATAGCAATACATGCACAGCTGAAAAAGGAGGAGGGTCTCATAACTGATATGCTGGCACAGAATTTACAACAATTAGAGCAGAGTCAGCAGGACAATCCCACTAATAACAAAAGAAAAATAATAAAAAATCAGGGTTAAAATTCAGAAGAGGGAAAATAAGAAAAAATGGAAAAATTAATGTGGCTAAAAGTTGGTTCTTTAAAAGTTTTAACAAAATTGACAAATCGCTGTCAATGAAATTGACAGACTTAACCAAAGAAAGGAGGGGAAATTTTTCAATAGAAAGAATGAGGGAAGAAAGAGGGGACATCGCAATTAACCCTAATGGATCAAAAGGGTAATTCATAGTACTACAAAGATCTGTACTCCAATGAATTCAACAATGGACAAAGACATGGACAAATTCTTGGAAAAACGTCCCTCTCTAGACTATACCCAATGGACATCAAGAATCGAACAGACCTATAGCAATAGAAGAAATAGACAAAGTTATCAAGGGATTACCAACCAAAAAATCACCTAGACCAGATGGCTTTACAAGATAATTCTACCAAGCATTCAGGGAAGAACTGACACCAATCCTACACTCTTACAAAACATCGAAAAAGATGGCAAACTTCCAAACTCCTTCTATGAAGCTAGTACAACACTGATACTGAAACAGGGCAAGGATCCCATGAGAATTGAGAACTACAGACCAATATCCCTAATCAACATTGATGCAAAAATCCTTAACACAATACTGGCCAATGGTGATCACTGAAGACAAATGTGTGCATAAGAAAAGGTGTTGAAGAAAGGTGATGGTGCCCAGCTATCAAAGGATGTAGTGTCTGGGGTTTCAAAGGCTTGAAAGTGAACAAGCAGTCATCTAGCTTGGAAGGCTCAAAGCCAACATGGAAGAAGCACACCAGCTTGTGGCACCATGAGGTGTCTAAGGAATCCAATATCAGACATCAAAGAACTAAAAATTATATCATTGTAAATGATGGGGAGTACAGATTGGGGACCCAAAACCCATCAATATGTGAAGCAACATCCTCTTATAGAGTGTTTCCAGGGAGGAGATGAGCCAGTTAAGGTACAGTATAGTAACAATGACATATGCAATTTTCCTCTAGTTCTCAAATGCTTCCTCCCACCCACTATCATTATCCCAATTCTACCAGACAAATCCAGCTAGACCACTCCAGTGTAGAGTCAAAAGCATGGAGAATTTAGGACAGATGATCCCTCGGGACTAGTGGTAGGAGTGGTGATACTGGAAGGGTGGAGGGATGGTGGAATAGAAAGGGGGAACCAATTTTAGAGATCTGCATATAACCTCCACTCTAGGGTACAGACAAAAGGGAAGTGAGTGAAGGGACACAATGGACAGCATACAATATGAAAAAGCAATAACAATTTATAAATTATTAAGGGTTCATCAGGGAGGGAGTGGCGGGAGGGAAGGGAAATATGGGGAGCTGGTACTGGGGGCCTAAATGGAGGGAAGATGCTTTGAGAGTGATGATGGCAACAAGTATGCAAATGTAGCCTGCATACAATTAATGTATGTATGGGTTATGATGGGAGTTCTATGAGTCCCCAGTAAAATGATTTATTTGAAAAAAAGGATGGGTAAAGGGGAACTTATATGGAGGGCTCAAGTGGAAAATATTTGGAAATGAATATGGCAACATGTGCACAAATATTCTTGATACAAGTGATGTATTGAGTGTTATAAGAGCTGTAAGAGCCCCCCAATAAAACCATTGAGGAAAAATAATGGACAACAGAATACAAAGTACATAAAACAAATAATTCACCATGACCAAGTGGGGTTCATACCTGGGATGGAGGGGTGGTTCAACATACGAAAGACCATTAGTATCATTCACCAAATTGACATGAAAAAGTATAAGAACAGCATGATAATATCAATATATGCGGAAAACATATTCAACACCATCCAACACCAATTCCTGTTTAAGACACTCGAGAAGATAGGAATAGAAGGAAAATTCCTCAAGACAATACAAGCTATATATGAAAAACCAACAGCCAACATGATAGTCAATAGGGAACAGACAAACACAATCCCCCTGAAAAAGGGGACCAGATAAGGATGTCCCTTGTCCCCCTCTCTTATTTAATATTGTACTGGAGGTTTTAACTAACAGCATAAGGCAAAGAAAGACATCAAAGGTATCCACCTGGGGAAGGAAGAGGTGAAACTATCATTATTTGTAGATGATATTTTATATGTGGAAAATCCCAAAAGCTCCACAAAGGGAGTACTGGAAGCAACAGAGGAGTATGGCAGAATGGTAGGATACAAGATCAACAATCAGAAGTCCATTGAACTGCTATACACATCAGATAAGACCACAGAAGAGGAGATAAAAAGAGGTACCTTTTACAATAGCCAAGCACAAATTGAAATATCTGGGATATACCTGACTAAAAGAACAAAAGATATATATAACGAAAATTATAGAACACTATTACAAGAAACCAAGAGTATCTTCAACAAATGGAAGAATATCCTATGTTCATGGATTGGAAGACTCAATATAGTACAGTTCTGCCCCGGGCACTATATAAGTTTAATGCAATTCTGATACAATTACCCTCATCGTTCTTCAAAGAAATGCAAAAAAAATGATTACCAGCTTCATATGGAGAGAGAAGAAGCCCAGAATTAGCAGAGAACTCCTCAAGAAGAAAGACACTGTGGGAAGGCTTGCTTTACCTGACTTTAGCCCATACTACACAGCCATGGTGGTCAAAACAGGATGGTATTGGCATAATGATAGATACTCAGACCAATGGAAAAGAACTGAAAACCCAGAAATAAAAACATCAGCACACAGACAATTGATGGCTGATAAGGGCCCCCCAAAATACCAAATGTGAAGCAGATACCCTATTCAACAAGTGATGCTGGAAAAAATGGATATCTACTTGTAGAAAAATTACCTCACTCCATGCACTAGAATAAACTCAAGGTGGATCACAGGCCTCGAAGGAAGACCCCCCCAACCTTTTCGGGCCATCAGTGAGGGAATTGGGACCAACCTGAGAACATTGGCACAGTGATTACATAGGCTATCAGAAATAGAAAAGGACAAAAACACAGAGGAAGTACAAATAGACAAGTGGGATATATTGAAGATAAAACACCTGTGTACATCAAAAGAATTCACCAAGAGAATAAATAATAAGAGAGCCCACAGACTGGGAAAACATCTTTAGCAATGAAAAATCAGATAAAAGCCTTATTACTAAAATCTACAATATCCTGATAGCTTCCCAAAAGAGCAAAACTGAGGAGGTGGACAAAGGACCTGAAAAGAAGTTTCACAGAGGCAGAAATCAAAATGGCCAATAAACATATGAGAAAATGTTCCTGATCATTAGCCATAAGAGAAATGCAAATCAAAAGAATGAGATGCAACCTAACACCCTCAAGTATAGCCCAATTCAAAAAATCAGAACGCAACAAGTGTTGGAGGGGCTGTGGGGAGACCGTAACTCCTATCCACTGCTGGTCAACCTGTAGATATGTCCAGCCACTATGGAAATCGACTTGACGATCTCTAAAACAGATGGAAATTGAGCTACCATACTACCCATAAATCCCTCTACTGGGAATATACCCAGAAGAGGCAAGCAACAAACCACAACCAGCCATCTGTGCTCCAATGTTCATTGCAGCACAGTTCACAGTTGCAAGGGGTTGGAAACAGACCAAATTTCCATCAACTGACAAATGGATTAAAAAGCTGTGGTACAAACATGCAATGGAGTACTACGAAAAGAAGTGATGAACTCATGAAGCACATCACCCAATGGGAAGAACTGGAGGAAATTATGTTAAGTGAAGTAAGCCAAGCACAAAAGAACATTTATATCATGAATCCGCTGAGGTAAACTTAAAAAAAAAAGGCAAAAGGGGCATAGAGAATAAAGCTACTGTATACTGAAACTCCTGGGGGGAGGCCCAGGTAGTATGGCAGGGGTCAGACCAAATCCAGGGCTACATATGCAACTGCAGTAGATGGGGAGAGATGGTGATGTGTAGAGAAGGAATGGGGTACTAACCCTACCAAGGGGAGCATATTGTTTATATCTTCACAGGGAAAGAGGGACCAAACTTAAACCTGGTAATCCTGGATATGAATGCACCGTGATGGCATGCAGCAGGGAACCAGTGGAGGGGTCTCAGGGCCCAACCCCAACCCCAACTACATGGAAAGCTGACTCTCTCCCCAGGGAAGTTTGCTTTGGAGGTCTGCACTGAAGCTGCATCTTGGGGAGTGAGACATACCTGATCAGAGCACATGAGAACAAATGAAAGGGAGGAAGAGAGAATGGAGTACATCCTGGCCCACTGAACCTTGAGGATGATATTTCCACTCAGAACAGCCAAAATACAGAGAGGACCACATGACCGGCCCCACTATGAATCAAGGCATCCTTTGCTGATACAAGGTCCTATGAGGGCAACAATGGAGAAACTGGGTTGGGATTATGCCCTGTCTGACTCAACCACACCATGGCAAACCGCTAAGAGTATGTGACATAGCATGGAGTTCCTGAGGGAATACTTTGGAGCTAGGGTGTGGCACCCCATTGGACTCAACCGGGGAACACTTCTGGAGGTCAACAAACAGACCTTGAACTATTTACAGGTTTTTATTTGTATTATTATTTGTGTGTGTGTGTGTGTGTGTGTATGACATGGGGTTCTTTTTGTTGTTATCATTGTTTTATCTTCTTTGGTTGCTTCTTCTTAGGATGCCTATTTTTTTTCTAGCACATATTGTTAACTCTGAAGGTCTATCTAGATAAGATAGACTGGATGAACAGCCTGGAGGAGAAAATAATGGGACTGATGGTTTCAGGGGGGACATGAGAGATGGAGAGGAGAGGGAAAGGAGGTGGTGTTGATCAACCCAGAGATAAGGGAACAATAAGTTATCCAAAATCAGTGACAAGGTGGGTGTGAGAGGCTCGTAAGGGATTGAGCAAGAGTAATGCAACAGAGAGAAAATACTGAAACCCCAATTGAGGCTGAGCATGATAGTGGGGCAAGAGGAAAGTAAAAGGAAATAGAGGAAAGAACTAGAGGGGGGCATAAAAGGCATTTATAGCGGGCTAAATACAGACATGTACATAGGTGAATATATTTATATAATGGTGTTGGGGAAATAGATCTATTCGTATACACTTATAGGATAAGTATTAAGACAGCATATGGGCATTGGACCTCCAGTCAGGTACTTCCTCAATACAAGAACACTTTGTTCTATTAAATTGACATTTCATAATGTTCACCTTCCCAACATCATTGCTGAAGACAAATATGTGCATAAGCAAAAGTGGTGAAGAAAGCTGATGGTGCCCAACTATCAAAAGATGCAGCATCTGGGATTTTAAAGACTTGAAAATAAACAAGCAGTCATCTAGCTCAGAAGCAACAAAGTCCACATGAAAGAAGCACACCAGCCTGTGTTGAGGGGATCAGGTATCAGGCATCAAAGAATTAAAAATTATACCATTATAAATGAGGGGGAGTACAGATTGGGGATCCAAAGTCTATCAATAGGTAAAGTGACAGTCCCTTATAGAGGAGTTGTAGGGAGATGAGCCAGTCAGGGTGCAGTGTAGCAGCAGTGAAATGTGCAACTTCTCTCTGGTTCTTGGATGTTTCCTCCCACCCACTATCATGATCCCAATTCTACCTTGCAGGTCCGGCTGAACCAAGGGATGTACACTGGAGCCGGAAACAGGGGTAATTCAGGATAGATAATCCTTTCAGGACCAGGGGTGAGAGTGGTGATGCCAGGAGGGTGGAGGGAGGGTGAAGTAGAAAGGGGAAGCCTATTGTGGGGATCTATATATGACCTCCTCTCTCGGGTATGGACAACGGGGAGGTAGGTGAGGGGACACATTGGGCAGTGTATGATGACAAAGTGATGACAATTTGTAGATTGTTAAGGGTTCAGGGGGGAGAGATTTGTAGATTATTAAGCGGGGGAGGGAGGGGAAATATGGGAAGCTGGTACTGGAGTCATAGGCAGAAGGAGGATGTTTAGAGAATGATGATGGCAACAAATGTGCAAAAGTGGTCTGCATACAATTGACATATGTATTAATTGTGAAAGGAGTTGTATGAGCCCCTAATAAAATGATTTTTTTTAAAGCTTATAGTGAGAGTTCAAGTAAAATGTTTTGGAAATGATGGCAACATGTGTGCAGATATGCTTGATACACTTGATGTATGAAATGTTATAAATTTGTAAGAGCCCCCAAGAGCTATAACTTAAAAAAAGAGTTACTGTCTCAGAAACTCACAGAGGTGGTTCTACCTTGTTCTTCAGGTGTGCTGTGATTCAGAGTCAACTTGATGGCAGAGAGTTCTGAAAACTGTTGAGCATTGGGTTAGTTGTGCTGCTAGTGTGGGAGTCAACCCTATCTTGGTGCTAGGAGCAAATGCTATGCTGCCTTGTCCTGCCCTGCCTTGTCCTGAGTTAGCACAATTTATTTCCCCAGGACCTCTTGCTTTACATGATCCATCCATACATTCAGTCAGCACCTTTTAAGCTTCTACCATGAAGCAGGTCCCATGCTAGGCTTTGAGGATGCAGAGATAAGAATGACAGATTCGTGGTCTTCAAGGGGATCACAACTCATCGCCAACTCTTCTAATATATAATAATCTACATTTTTTCACAGCAGTAAAGCACAGTGATTAAAAGACTGGACTGGGGCTCAGTTGCCTGGGTTCAAGTCCTGGCTGCACTTTCTACTGACCATGTGAATTTGAACGTTTGGGTGAATTTCTCTAAATCTCTTCTGTAAATGATAGAAAATGATGTTAACAGTGAAAATAGCTACTGTTCTTTACCTCCTTACTCGGTGCCAGGCACTGAGCTGAGTCAGTTTTACTTTTTTCTTCTAATTGTTCTTAAGGCCCCGAGAAGCGATTTAGTTTATGGTCTCCACTTTAGACCTTTAGACATAAGGAAATGTAGGTCCAGAAGGCTTTGTGCTTTGCTGAATGGACCAGTGGTGATTCCAAGGTAGAATTCCTACCTCCCCTGCCGGAGCCCCAGGGTCACTTTTAGGCCAGAGAACCTCCGATACAGGCATTGCCCCTCTGTTCTCAGGGGCCTGCATGTTGTTCAGATGCTGCCCAGGTTTCAGTGCAGCTTCTAGACTAAGATGGACGATGCTACTGCTCTATGACGATCTATCCACCAAACTAGCTCATGAAAACCCTCTGGAAAACCACAGTGTGATCCACAATCCTTTGTGGGGCTGGTACAAGACTGGGTAGCATTTTGTTCCCTTATGGACAGGGTCACCATGAGGTGGGGATCAACACAGTGGCAGCCAACAGTAAGTTACTTGCTGCCCAAGGGAACAGAGGTGAGGGACTGGCGTAGACCTTTACAAGCTCAGTTTGACTAGTCCTGCATCTGTCTGACCATGGCCACCAGGTGACCTTCCAGCTGAATGAGAGATCTCCATCTCTTCACACAACTTGAGGGCCACGGTTTATGCACCTATGTGGTTCTTGTCCTGGGGAATGGAAATTTGCCTACAATTAATGCACCGTGGAAAGTGTGAGTGTTCACATGGAAGCCTGTTAGCCATTGTCCAGAGCCTCGTGGAGATGCTGGCAAGGCCCTCACTGAACCCAGTGCCCCAGAAGCACAGCTGTGGTTTTGGCTGTGGGCACTGGCACTCCTCTTGCCCTGTCACAGATTGATTGCTCCTGGGCTTGTAGACTCTGAAACCTGTCTCAAGCTGTTAATCCCAACAGGCATGCATTTCATGGAGATAAAAGATAGACTGCTGCTAAGTGGAGATAGGGACAGAGGTGGTTTGTGGTAGAATCCTTGCCTTCTCGGCTAGTGTATTTTATGTGCAGTTACTGGAGGCTTTTCTTTTGCTGTGCTGTTGACCAAAGTTCAATAGAGCTTGGAGAGTAAGCGGGACCAGGAAGAGAGGCCTGGTGATTTATTTCTGGAATCAGGCTTGTCTGGACCAGTGTGTTAGACTGGGTCCTCTAAAAAAGCAAAATCAGTGAAGCTTATATATGTACACACACATACACACAAATGCACATATGGAGAAGTTTAGATCTAGGAAATGGATCACGGTTGTAGAAATGGGAACGTCCCACGTTTGTGAATCTTGGATATTAGGCTAGAGGCTTCTCCCCACTCTAGTTGTAGGTGCTGATGAATCCCAGATCAGGAAGACAACTTGCAGAGGCAAATGAATCCAAGGTTGGCAGCTGAGGTGGCAGACCCCTGAAGACTCCTAGGACCCACAGGCTATATAGCAGGTCACGAGCTCAAGTCCAAAGAAGTAAAAACCACCAGGCCAATTCAGGTTACAGACCCAGAAAAAAGCAAGCAAGTATTCCTGCAGTGTCTACTTATATTGAAAGGTGGCCACACCCTTGAGGAGATGTCATCATGGGAGATTAGTAGGTCTTAACTACCAAACCACTGAGAATCTTGTTCTACCCAAGTCAACATCCAATCAGCAACAAGTAGGGAGCTGGTGTGGGACTAGTCAGGGTTTCAGTCTATTGTGCACAGGGTGCCCACGAATCAGGGAAGCAAACATACAACACAATGGATAAAGAGAGAGAGAAATGATAAGAGAGCCGGGAAGACAGACAAATGAAAGGAGATGAAGAGACAGTAGGGGAAGAAAGGAGAGAAAGGACCAGAAAAGAGAGGAGGGGGGTGGCGAGTGGAAGGGGAATGTGAGGAGAAAGAGGCCACAGCAGATGAGAAGTCAGGAGGCTATAACAGGAGCTGACAATCTCTGTAGCTTTAAAAGCAGAAATTTCATTCATAGATTACCTGCTTCTGCGTTTTGAATGTAGCAGAGCAGCTCCCTTGCTGTGATCTACAAAGAGCGATATATTTTTTTCAAGAAAAAGAGTAATAATAATATTTTTAAAAGCATAAACTTGACCTAGAGTGTGGGGACTACTGCTTTAGAGCAGATATTTTCAGTTTGGGCAAAGAAGCCAGTGGGCTTACAAACCGGAGGATCCGTTCTTTGAGGGCTGGGATGGGCAAAGGGAGGAGAGACCATGTGGTGTGAAGAAGCCAGAGTCCTGCCACGTGCCATGGGGCAGCCTCTTCTTTGCCTGCAAACACAGCTGTACATTCAGTTCCTCTATCAGAGAAGCCCCTTCAAGTCGTGTTGGTGCTGGTCTAGGAGTTGTTATGACATAGGTAAGCACAGAGTGAAGAGGACTCAATTAGAAACCTCAATAGCAATTTCACATTGTCCAGACACTCCGTGGACCCACCTCATTGAACATAAAATAGATCCATGTAGGTGTACTGAACTTGCTCAGTGAGTTGCAGGTGGCTTGGTCATATGACTTATGCATGCTCACACCACATTTTGAACTGTGACTCTGAGGAGTACTTCTGGGGGCTGTAAGCATATCTCTGTGGTCACTGACCACAACCTATCTGTCAGTTTGTCACCCTGTGGGGATGAATGCTTGAAATGGCCACACACATGGCAAATATCAGCAAGGTCATTTGTGGTGAACAAATTATAGTGAAACTTCCAGACTAAGACAGACCCAGGGAGAAAGTTTTGGTGATCTCCTTCTGTAAATTGGCTAATGCAAATCCTTTAAGTTGCTTGATCTAGTGCTGGCAGGTGAGCCCTTATGGTGAAAAGCATTCAAAAGATAGAGTGGCCACAATGGACTTGGACATATCAACAATCAGGGCAATGAGCAGGACTGGGCATTTCATTCTGGCTGTGAGTCAGAGGCAACACAGGGGCAACAGCAATGAATCGCTGAACCTCTCTGAACCTATTTTCCTCAGGGCTTTGTACACATTAATTCCTCAGGGCTTTGTACCACAGGTCAGCCTCTGTGGTAGTTAGACATTATGTCAACTAGACACTTACTAGGGGTTTAGTTTTGTGGCTATAGCCCACCCACCAGGCAAGCTCCTGCCCCATGAATCAACCCCACAGGTAGTGTAGCTCACAAGTTGAGGCAGGGAACAGTATACTAAAGCAGCTGCATTCTGGTCAAATTATAAGAAAACAAGAAAGCGAGGGGCAGACTTTGCTGAGCCATTTATCTCTTTGCCCTCCAATCAAACTTTGACCTGAATAATCCCACATGTTCCTATTTACTAGGTTATTACAATAAATCTACCTATCACAGTCCACCCTTTGTCAACTTGGCACCTGTACACAATTCTTTAGCCGTATATAATGCCAGACATTAATGAAATCACACTTACACCTAACAGGACAAAACTAAAATGCATACAATTAAAAAGTGCTATCCTCATTTAAACATAACATTCTATAAATGAATAAAACAAAATATTCTATATTTATGTAAACACCCACACGATAATCCCGTGATCATACTCCTATGAATATATTCCCTCACCTATGAAAGTTTATGAGAACATTTTGTTCTATTAAATTGGCATTCCATGATGTGCACCTCCCTGACATGATCACTGAAAACAAATGTGTGCATAAGCAAATATGGTGAAGAAAGCTGATGGTGCCCGCCTATCAAAAGATGCAGCGTCTGGGGTCTTAAAGGCTCGAAAGTAAACAACCGGCCATCCAGCTCAGAAGCAACAACGCCCGCATGGAAGAAGCACACCAGCCTGTAGGACCAAGAGATGCCAAGGGAGCAATTACCAGGTTTCAGGAACTAATAGTCATAAATTATCTTCTCATGTTCCTGACATGATCGCTGAGGACAAATGTGTGCCTAACAAATGTGGTGAAGAAAGCTGATGGTTCCTGGCTAACAAAAGATGTGGTGTCTGGAGTCTTAAAGGTTTGAACATAAACAAGTGGCCATCTAGCTACGAAGCAAGCCCACATGGAAGAAGCACACCAGCCTGTGTGACCATGAGGTGTCAAAGGGATCCGATATCAAGCATCAATGACCTAAAAATCATATCATTATAATGAGGGGGAATTCAGATTGGGGACCCAAAGCCCATCAATAAGTAAAGTGACATCCTCTTACAGAGGGGTTGCAGCGAGGAGATGAGCCAGTCAAGGTACAGTGTAGTAACAATGAAATGTGCAACTTTCCTCTGGTTCTCAAATGCTTCCTCCCACCCACTATCATGATCCCAATTCTACCAGACAGAGTTGGCTAGACCAGGGGATGTACACTGGAGTTGGAAACATGGAGAATTTAGGATAGATAGTAGGAGGAGTGGTGACACTGGGTGAGTGGAGGGATGGTGGAGCAGAAAGGGGGAACCAATTTTAGGAATCCACATGTGACCTTCTCTCTGGGGTGTGGGCAGTGGGGAGGGGCGGTGGTGAGGTGACACATTGGACAGTGTATGATATGAAGAGATAATAACAATTTGTAAATTATTAGAGGCTCATGGGGGAGTGGAAGCGGGGAAATATGGGGAGCTGGAATTAAAAAAAAAATTAAAAAAAGAACTAGAGGAAAGGGGGAAAATGGAGCTTATGCCGGGGGCTCAAATAGAAAATGTTTGGAAAGGAATATGGCAACATATGTACAAGTGTGCTTAATATGTATTAATATGTATTGAATGTTATAAGAGCTGTAAGAGCCCCCAATAAAATCTATATTTTTTTTAAAAAAAAAAGGAGAGAGAAGGAGGAGCTTTTACCAAGGGCTCAAGTAGAAAATATTTGGAAATGAATATGGCAACATGTGTACAAATGTGCTTAATACAAATGTTGTATTGAATGCTATAAGAGCCATAAGAGCCCCCAATAAAATTATTGGAAAAAAAAGTTAAAATTTGAGAAATCTACAGGACAGCTCTACCCTGTCCTCCGGGGTCCTTTTGAGTTGGAATCAGCTATGTGACATTGAACTTTAAAAAAATATTTAATAATTTGTCATTCAGTTATTTCATTTCCATATCTCTTTCCATATTGGAAATAGGAAAACATGGGGAGATGATTCTGGGAGCCTAAGTAGAAGGAGGATGTGTCAAGAATGATAATGGTAACAAAAGTGCAAACGTTGTCTGCATATAGTTGATGTATGTATTTTTCATGATAAGAGTTATATGAGCTCCCAATAAAATGATTTCATAGCATTTATATAAAATAAATTAGAAAAGATAGGAAAAAAAAGAAAGTTTGTAAGCCAGCCACTTTATACCTTTATCCACCCCATTTTTTTTTGTTTGTTTTTTTGGAGGGCATCACTGCCTCTGGTGGTCATGGGCGTAACCACCCCATTTGGTATATCCATACTATACTGCTCACTCACATCAACCCAGTGATCTGAGGAGACAAGCATATTCTTTGATGTGAAGAAGCTTCATCCCAGTTGGAACCTTGTGAAGTCTGAATTTATAAGCAAAGTCAAATCAGGACAGGACATTCATAAAGTCAGCAGCAGCATGCACCAGTTCACAGGCGCAGATATCTTCGCTTCATCTGTTTAACTCAATGTGGGTTGCCTCACTTAACCTCGTCAGGATGACCGTTGTCTGCCTTACCCCATCACAAATTCTCAACAACTCTAGCCCCCTTGGGCTAGGCCATGAACTTCAGACCAGTCAATCTGCTCTTCTCTTCTTTTCTAGATCCAGTAAACCAGATCCATGGGTGTCAGCAGCCAGACTAACCCTGCTTCTTTTTGTGTGTGTGTGGGCATCACTGCCTCTGGTGGTCATGGGCGCTACCCAGCCACTGCTGGATTTGAACCGCCAAGCCCGCGGGCTGCAGTTCCTCACTCAACCACTTACGCCACCACGGCTCAGCCCCTAACCCTGCTTCTTTATTGCTGCATTTCTCCCACTTCTCCTCAACAAGTAGACCTAGGCAATCATTTCAGCCCGCCCACAGTCTTCCTTTAACGTTCAGTCTTAGAGAGGAGAGTTTGTCCATGGTTCCAGATTTTTTCCAGCTTCTGACAAAAACCACCAGTTCAAAATCCAAAGAACTGCCTGTTTTTTCTCTTCAATCTGTCAAGTCTCTTCACTTTAGAATATTCTGAGCAGTCAAGACATTGGGTGGGGTTTATCATTTCAGAACCTTTTTTGCCGGCATGTCCTAAATTAAAGTTCAAATTTTAATGGTTCAAGACATGTGGGCTTACAAACTCTCTATTTTGATACTTTCTAGTAATCATTTCTATCAATCATTACATCAGCAATAATAAGCAGAAGAAATCAATATAAGAAAGTAGAATCAAACCCTAAACCCTATTCTTATAGCTGTCAAGTTCAATCCTTAACTATCTTATCTTAATTCTTATCTAAACTATTCTCTTGATACAAAATATGGGATTAGCCCTTTGACTGCATCACACCTGGGTCAGGCTTTCTGTGAGACAGTCAGTGAACCATTTTCATATAGCAACATGGTCTCTGAGAAATTCGAATGGTGATTTCTACTCCTGCACTCAAAATATACATTAATCACATTTTCACCATCTCACACAGGACTAACCAAAGACAACAAACAAAATAATCACACTTTAACTTCCCATGTCCTTTCCAGAAAATGTGGTAAACTGCAGGGCCATATGGGACTTCTGGCTAGCCAAAGAAGAAAAGCTACCATGAGTCAGAGGTCACACAAACATCCACTCTTCATCTTTATGATTTCTTTCTCTAGTACCCTGCTCCTGGTACATAATATGTGAGTATGGATAGCTTTGTGCCTACAGCTCACACACCAGCCAACCTCTAGCTCTATAAATCAAGCCCACAGGTAGTGTAGCTCCCAAGTTCAACCCGGAAGCTACTAACGCAGCAGTACACTGGTCTGATCACCAGAGAGCAAGAGAATGAGGGGCAGCTCAGCTCCTGCTGAGCTACTGATCTCGTTGCCCTTCAATCAAACTGCGACCTGATTAATCGCACAAGTTCCTATTGGCCAGGCTGGTACAATAAACCTACCTATCACATGTAAGATCTAATAGAGAAGATTCTTTTCTGCCATTTAGACTTTACCCTTGCTGGAATTCACTAAGCTTTCAATGAGACTCTGTGCCTGCCCCATATGGGCCATCCGACCCATAGAGCTGTCAGCACCCTGCCTTGCTTCCGCTGACCTTGGATCTGAGTAGCTCTGCACCATCTGGTCTGTGATTTCCCTGCTTCCTGCTTCACCTCCTTCTGGCACCATCAGACTGTGGCTATGTGAGTCTGAAGAGAGCTGTCTAGCATTGGGTCCATGAATTGGATTTGGGTGCCTGCTTGATCTAAAGTTGCTTCGTGATATGTTGGTCCTTTTCTGTACATAGATGAGTGTGACTGGTTTGTCTGGGCAGCACAGCCTCCTTCATAGATGTCCACTCCACTCCACATAACAAACTCAAAAACTCAGACTCACACCATCTATTTGATATCAACTCATAGCGACCCTATAAGGCAGGGTAGAACTGTGTGGTGCATGACTAAGGCTGTTTGTAATTCTTTATGGAACTGGAAAGCCCCTCTTTCTCCCTAGGGGAGACTGGTGGTTTTGAACTCTTGACATTATAGATAGCAGCCCAATGCATACCCACTACACTACCAAAGATCTCTACTATGGATACACTTGCTCAGAAACCCTCTTTAACAAGATCCCCAGGTGGTTCTCAATATTTGCACAATCGACCTCAGATCCTCTTAGGTAGGAGACTCGGAGTCAGTTTTTCGCAAGGGGTTGACCCCAAATGAATAGGTTTGAACCTCAGCTTTCCCTGACTGTGTGATGATGTTAAATTATTCACCTCAGAATGATCATTGTGAGATTCCTTGAGAGGGTGTGTGTCCAGAGCGGAGCACAGTAGTTGCCACTGAATGTGTGTGCTAACACGTTAGCTCTTTGTCGTTGGTCATGGTGAACAGATGAAACTTCCCAGTTGGCTTACACCAAAGCGTCTCTGCACCACAGATGTCTGAGCCCAGTCTTCCAGGCTTGACCCAGAGCAAGCCGAGAATCTCCAGGGACAAGGCAGAGGGGCCGCTGCCAGCCCAGGCATGAAGATGGGGAGGCCCAGCCCCTCAGCTGGGAATAAGCAGATCGATGATCAAGGGGAACCTCAGGTCCTCCAGTGCTCTAAAAGCCAATCATAAAATTTAAAATCAATGGAGAAGCTGACAGCAAACCGATGGTGGGGCCAGAGGCCAAGAATGATGCATCTGTGTCCTGGGAGCAGGCGGAGGGCCCAGGCAGCAAAGATAGAGGCCTCAGACCCAGCCTGCAGGTACCAGGTGGACATCTTTGGAGACAGCTGTCCCCAGCTTGTGTGGAGTGAGCTCTGGACGGTTAAACCCCAGCACTGATCAGTCTGTCTATCCAGTTTTCAGAGGAAAGTAGCCAGCACTTGTGAAATCATAACTTAGGCCATTGATTTTAGCAGCATTTTTTATTTTGTAATAGCCAGACAATGTGGGCTGCACAGAGGAACTCAAAGGACTGCTCAGCTGAGGGGCTGCACAGCTTCATTGATCTGTGCAGACACTGGTGAGCACCCTATAGACCCCAAGGGCTGTGCTGAAGTAGGACAGGAGAGAAGTTAAGTTTCTTTTCAAATGAGGTTGTGGGCTAGTAGGGGACACAAGTACTTGAACGAACAATTATGACCCGGTGCAGCAGGCATTCTCGTGGCTTTCACGAGGGGAAAGCTCTAGACCGGGGCTTGCTCTCACCGACTGTCCCCAGGATGTGCTGGCTGGGGAGCTTATAATGACTCCAACCATATGCATATGTAGAAGAAGATGGGCTCATGGCTCACTAAAGGATTTGAAAAGTTGAATGTGACTCTGATGTATATTTGAGACTCAGTAAACCTCAATAGACCAGTGAATAGGAGTCTGTGGGTGATGCACACCAGCTAACAAAAAGGTTTGCAGGTCAAGGCTAACCAGGGGCTCCTCAGAAGAAAGGGTTGGTGGTCTATTTCTGAACAAGCAGCTGTAAAAAATGCTGTGGAGCACAGCCCTGCTCTGACACATGAGTGGCCAGAGGATTGTTTTCAGACCCTTACAACTGTTTTCTGTTTTTTTTAATCCCTCTGGATATGAAAATAGAAGGATCATGAAAATAGAAGGAAGGGAGAGGATGCAGATGAGGCTTCAAAGGAAAGAGAAAGGGAATGTGTTTATGGGTATGAAAGAGGGAGACAGACATTCATTTTGAAAACTTTGTGGATCCAGTTCCATTCTCTTGGGGCCTGGCTAAATTTAGCCTTTGACTTCAAATTTTCACAAGTATTCATCATGATTTCTTAGAATAGGCTGTGTGTGAATAGGTTCCTGTTTCTAACCAAGAGTCCAAACTTAACCCCAGGAATTATCTAGGAAGCCACCAACCACTCATATAAATGTCGCCGTACTGTCTTGGCCAAGAGGAGCCCTGATGGTATAATGGTTATAGGTTGGGTTTCTAACAACAAGATCAATAGTTCAAAACTCCAGCTATACCATGAGAGGAAGAGAAGGTTTTCTGCTCCTCTAAGAAGTGGCAGTCTCAGAAACGCACAGGGGCAGGTCTCCCTTGTCCGATAGGGTTGTTACGAGTCAGAATTGATCCGATGGCTATGCTTTGCGTTTGCAGCAAACAAAAGAGAAGGAGGAGCTATTATACTGAGTGTGACCCTAGCACGAGAGTGAGCCGGTGAGGAGAGCCTGCCTGTCCCCTAAAGGGCCTCGCCAAGCTGTTGTGTCAGCATTTGTACGTGCAAGGCCCAAAGAAAAAGAGAAGAAAGGAGAAAATAATTAGCATGGGAATGAATGAGCATCCTGTTTACATTTCCATTGCCAGGGCTGATCACTTAGTTTGGCTAAGGTGAATTAAAGCCACATGTACATTCAGTGTTTAGATTTCATGCTCTCTTTAGAGTGAAAACACCCAGCTGCAGCCTATGATTTGAAGAACCGAAGACAGTAATTAACACATAAGGTCTTAAGCTAACAAATGGCTTCCTTTACCAGGGAGTGTCAATCGAACCTTGATTCATGAAGTCACTAATTGGTCTTCTTGGCTTCACATTCAAACTGGTGCCATTTGATAAATAAATACCTTACTTTAAGTATCCAAATTGCCTCCTTTTCAAGATAAATGACAGAACAGCAGATTTTAACCAAAGCCTAAAAAGGTATAAGTGGGCTTGGGAAGAATGGGAAGAAAGTAAAAAATAGCCTTCAGAAATGAGAGAAGGGTCTTAGGGTGTCCAAATGAGTCAGTGCACTGGAATGACAAATTCTTCTCTAAACCCTTAAGAGATGGGGCAGCCAGGTGGCCAGGTGCATCCTTTCATCCCTTTTAAATTCTCTAAATGAAACCCTTTGGAGTGGCTGCCTTGAGATCCAGCTGGCACCCACAATTTAACAGCTGGAGGAGGTAGCGCTAATGGCGACATACTTCGCCTCCAGTAATTTCTCAGATTCGACTCCTGCCGCGGCTCCGCTGGAACAGATGCATGTGTCTGCTCTGACCACGGTTCCGCAGCAGCTGAGATGTAGTACCAGGCACACTTGGCCCACATCACAGCTAAGAGATCCCAGAAGTATACACATTTATTCCCAAGGAGTATACTAATAATTTTCTTGATTGGAATCAAGTCACACCAGGAATTATCCTTACAGGTTAAATGAACAGCAAAGCAAAAAATATTCATTTTCGTGCCACAGTGCTAACCTGGAAATTTATTTACTTAAGAGACTGAGACACTTCCTACTCAAGAGGCTAAATATAAATGGAGTCTCTATTTAGAGCTGCAAAAGAAAGCAAGTCCTAGAGAAGCTATCAGTTGAGAGTAACAATGATGGGGAGCAGTTTTAAAATAATGGGTAGTATCCAGAATGGCATGAGTGTGGCAACATTGTCTTCTTGAATGACTGGTTCATGGGCATGTAAATTTGGGAAGCTTTCCTGGAAGGCAGACTGGTTAACTACCAAAATAGAAAATGTACAAACTCTTTGGATCGAGTGATTCCAAAATCTAGGAAGTTCCCTAAGGATACCTTTGGAACATGCACAAAGTGGATATTGGTATCTAAATCTTTATTGCAGCATTATTTTTAGTACTATCCCACTGGTAAGCCCCTCCATCCCCCATGCTCAGTGACAGGAGAGTGGCTAATAGGAGTCAGTGAAAGAATATCCTGCTGTGGAAAGAAACCCAAACCCACTGCCATCGAGCGCATTTTGGCACAGAGCAAGCCAGAGAACAGGTTAGAGCTGCCCTGGTGGGTTTCTGAGATTATAAACCTTGATGGCAGCTGGTGGTTTTGAACCTTGTGGTTAGCTTGCAGTTAGCAGCTAACCTTGTAGTCATAGCCCAATACATAAACTGCTGTGCCACCAGGGTTCTTCAATGTGCCATCAAGTCAACTGCAACTCACAGCCACCCTATAGGGCAAAACAGAGCTGCCCCTGCAGGTTCCAAGGCAAGCTTTTCATGGCACTGGAAATCCTCATCTCCCTCCTAAGGAGAAGCTGGTGGTTTGGGACTGCAGACCTTGAGGGTAGCGGCACGATGTCACAAGTCAGAGTGAGCCGAGGGTTTCTTAAGCAGAATATAATGAAACATAGTCTGTAGAAGAAAAGAATCATTAATTGGATTTATTTGAAGTAAGAACTGCCATTCATTAAAAGGCAGCATTAAAACAACCCAGATGTCTGTCGATTGATGACCAGATAAACAGAATGTGGAATATCTGCATATGAAAAAGCTATTCATTCGTAAAAAAATGATATGTTGACATTTTGTAACTTAAATGGACCTGAAGAAGACTTTTCCAAATAAAAGATGTCAGCCCCAAAGGCCACATACCTTATTATTCTATTTCTGTGAAATACCCAGAACACGCAGCTCTCGTGCTGGAGGGTGGGTTGGTGGGTGCCAGGGGTTGGAGGCGGGTGTGGTGTGGGGAGCAGGGGACGGGAAGTTTTGTTTTTGTGGTCACCCAAATACCCTGGAGTAAACAGGGGTGATATCCAGAGAGCTTTGTGAAGACGATAAGAACCAGTGAGTGACTTGCATACTTTAAACGTGTGCCTTGAATGGTACACATATATAAACTAAGTCTCAGTTTAAAGGATGACATAAAAAGGCCGTTTTAGGACAGGTTCACCCTGGAGGCAGAAAGATGAAGCTTTCTGTCCCTGTGAAGGGCTCCTCACAGGTGTGGCAGCTCTCGGGGGGACAGCTCTACCCTGCCTTGCCGGGTTGCTGTGACTCCGCATCACCTTGAGGGCAGTGAGGGAGTGGGCGCTAACGCCGTGAGTTGGCAGACGATTGCTGTCAGGGCAGTGGTTCAAACCCGTGAGCTTCTCCTTGGGAGACAGGCTCAGAAACTCTAGGTACAGTAACCACGAGTGAGTCAGAAGTGCCTGGCGAACAAGAACAATGGATTTGGGGAGTGTGGAAAGGCAGAGTCTCAGCAGGAGGTTGAATTGGACTTAATTAGTTTGAAACTCTGGTTTCAACAGATACTTAACAAGCAAAAAGATCAAATCAATGATCAAAATTCTTCCAACAATAAAAAGTCCTGAGACCAGATGGCTTCAAAGGGGAGTTCTAGCAAACATTTAGAGAAGTGTTGTCTAAACTCTTGCAAAATACAGAGAAGGAAAAACTACTCCATAAGTTATTCTATGAAGTAAACATACCATATTTTATGCAAATAATGTGTGATATGGCAAAACACACAATCCCTTTGTGCCTTAGTTGTGTGTGTGTGTGTGTGTGTGTGTGCATGTGTGTGTGGTTTCAATGGACATGTTGCAGAGGAAAAATACAGTGACCCTGATAGAAAAACCAGACAAAAACATGACAAGAGAAAAAAGCTACATGCTATCATTGTAAAGACGAAGGGTACCTGATCCAATGTCTCATATAAATACAGATGCAAAAGTCCTCAACAAAATACTAGTAAACAGAATGCAGCACCATGGCCAAATGGTATTTTTCCAGGAATTCAGAGATAATTGAATATTGAAAAATCAATCACTGCAATCTCTTACATTCACAGAACAAAGGGAGAGCATCTCAGGGTCATTTCTATTGATTTGAACCAGGAATTCCATTGCTGATGCCAAATAGATCTCGGCTGAAAGCTGGGAATACCAGGAGGATTTTTTTTTTCAATGTTTGATTGACTATGCCAAGGTATTTATCTGTGTGGGCATTTAAACATTATAAAGAACTTTGTCTGGGATGGAAATTCCAAAGCACTGGATTCTGTGAAATGGCATAGTTTCAAATCAAGATCGGTGTGCATCAGGATTGCATCCTCTCATCAAATGCATTGAGTCTGTATGCCGAGGAAATAACCCACGAAGCTGGACGAGCTGATGAAGAACAGAGCATTAGGATTGGAGGAAGGCTCACTAGCAACCTGTGGTGTGCAAACGGCACAAGCTGGCTTGCTTGGAAGCAAAGAGGACTTGAAGCATTTGTGATGAAGTTCACAGACCAGAGCCTTCAGGATGAATTACATCTCCACCCAAAGAAAGCAAAATGTCTCACAGATTGAAAAAAAAGCCTCAACATGATAAGCAGAGAAAAGATTAAAATTGGCAAGGATGTAATTTTGCTTGGATTCACAATCCACACACTTGAAAGCAGCAGTCAAGAAATCAAACCACATACTGCAATGGGTGAATCTGCTACAACAACAACAACAACAACAAAAAACAAAAAAAAAAAAGATCAGATGTGTTAAAATGCAAAGATGTCCTTTTGAGGATAAATGTGAATGCAACAATGAAAAGACTATTACTCACATGAGTGTCACAAGGAAGGGATGAGTCAACCCGGGCACAGTATAGCACCAGTTAAACACCCACTGTTCCTCTGGTTCTTTGAAGCTTCCTCACCTCCTACCATCAACACTCCAGTGCTGCCTTTCTCTGTGGATTAGAGTGGAACATGTACACTGGTGCAGATATGAACTCACCACACATGGAATCCAGGTTAGGTAAAATCCTCAGGAACAGAAATAAGAGTAGTGATAGCAGGAGGGTGGGGGAAGGTGGGGAGAGGAAAGGAAAAAACCAATCACAGTAATGGACACATGAACACCAATCCACTCCCGTGACGACCACCAACAGAAAGTGTTGGAGAAGGGAGACAGTGCTTGGTGTAAGATATGAAAAATTATTATAATGAGGGTGGGAGGGGAGGATGGATGGGAAAAAAGAGGAACTGATATCAAGGCCTCAAATAGAAAGTGATTGTGGTGGTCATGTATTCGTTATGTCTATTTCATGATTGGGATGTAGGGGTGGAGTCTAGCCTATTAATCTGGAGATAGCCATTGAGTAGCCAATGAGGCCTCTGTGTGTGCATGGCTTTCTCCTGAGATTTCTGGGAAATCTCGCAGTATTTTCCAATTGGAGAAGAGAAACTTGGCTCTCAGTCTCCAAGAGACAAACTACTGACAAGATGAGATGACAGCATGCTGATGGATCCTGATTCCTGGAGAATGGAGGAGCCAGAGCAGATGCCACATAGGCTTCCCCTGAAGGAACCAGACCTTTGAGGCTGGAGAAGCCACAGAGAGACCCCTGCCAGTGCTGAAATGCTCCCACTCCCAATGGATATTGTAGATGGACCCTGAACCCTGGAAATGAGGAGCCCCAGGGAGACTCTGCCATCACTGGGATGCCTCTACTGCATGTGCTTCGCGAGTCGAAGGGAGACTTTGTGGACTGGTATCGGACATATGGGCTAATATAGGACTTAAGACTTTGGACTGGACTGGGTTGGAATGCTTTCTCAATGTTCCATTGCTCTTGTATATAAACCTTTCTCTTACATCCAGGTGCGTGTTTGTGAATTTGTGTCTCTAGTCTACCTGGACTAGCATAGTAATATTTGGAAAAAAGTGATGGTAACAGATGTACAAATATGTTGGATACAATTGTTGTATGGATTGCTATAAAAGTTGTAAGTGCTTAATAAAATTATGTTAAAAAAGAAAAGACAAGTAACCAAATGTTGAAAATGTTGAAAGGATACAAAGAAAACAGACAAATAGCTAATAAGTACATGGAAACATACTTAACACAATTAGGCACAAGGACATGCAAATCAAAACACAGTGAAATATCATTCCACACTCAGTAGAATGGTGATTGGAGCCCTGGAGTTGTAGTGGTTGCTCACTGACATGTGATTCCCATGGTGGGCAGTTTGAAGCCGCCAGCAGCTCTGTGGGGGAAAGACTGGTCTTTTCATTCCTGTAGACAGTCACAGGGAGCCCCTAGAAGTTAGCATTCATGCAATAGCAGTGAGTTTGGTGGTTTCTTTTCATGGTGATCATAAAATAGATGCATAATAGTAAGTGCTGGTTAAGAAATGGAGCATAATATAGCTTTGACAATTATATAGTATTATAGTTATGGCTCAAGAAAACTTTAAAAATATATAGTATATGATTTACATATTTATATGTGTTCATCTGGATAGACTAAAAGATCAAATTCATGGACACTCATTTGTATAAGAAAGAGCCTTATAAACAAGAGCAATTGAACATTGAAAAAATATCCCAGCCCCGTCCAGATAAAGTGCATAAGTCCGAGATTAGTCCATATATCTGATATTAATGTATAAATTCATCTTGAGACTCACGAAGTATATGCAATAACACTGAATGTAGGAAGATTACAGGCCTGGGTGGAAAGTCTTGTGGACCAAGTGGTGATAGAAGCATCCCAGCACTGGCAGGGGTCTCCACGTGGCTCCGCCGCCTCCAAAGCTCTGGCTGGATTAGTGGGGCTCTATCAGGCTTTGTCAGTAATGTCTCACAGGGAGTGAGCAAGTGTCCTGCCTCTCATGAACCATTTACCTCGTTAGCATCTCCAAATGAGGTCATCTAGCTGTGACCTCACTCACAGTCCAAACTCATCCCCTTCACTTTTAAGGCTCACATTGACAATAGAATATGCAACTACCACAATATGTAAAATATGAAACCTAATTAAGCTGTATGTGTTTAAAAAACCAAAAACCAATTCAACCCACTCCGACTCCTTGCATCGAGTTGACGCCAGCTCATAGCCACCCCACACAGAGTTTCTGAGTCTGTCAATCCTTCTGGGAATGGACAACCCCGCTTTCTTTCCCAGGGAGTGGCAGGTGGGTTCAAACCACTGACCTTTAGGTTTTCCCACAGCACCACCAGGGCTCATGTGCATAGATTCATGAGTAAATATCTAGAATAGACTGGGGAAAGTCTGATCAAAACTGTAAAGCTATTTCTTCTGAAGGGGTGGGGACTAGAGTACCAGTATAGTATCCTTTTGCCATGTTGGCTTGCTCATTTCTGCATTATTCCATTGCTAAGCAGAGTTCATGAAGGGTCCCACGGGGAATGTACATGGAGTTGGCTACAATTGACTGGGATGTTTCAGAGAAGGGAGTGCTTTTATGTTCTGACAAGAAAGTCCAGTGAAAGGTTGTTTGATCTGGAACTTGAAAGTTGGGAATGACTTTACCTGGGCAAGGACATGTGAAAAAATCAGAGTAGAATATGGTGACCCTGTGACAAGTTGATTATCCCCAGTGCTTAAAATAAAGTACACAATTGAATTAACAAGCATGCCTTTACTTTAAATCTATTCTTGTTAGGTAACTCGAAAATGAGCTTTGTTGGTATCAAATAAGATTTATTTTGCAAAAAGGAAAAGAAGACTGAAAGTCAAAAGGTGAGACTCTTTATGTCATCCGAAGCCACCAAACCTGTTAAGAATAATGAATAGAGCTCAAAGTTGTAGAATTCCCAGGATTCTGTGCAGTTCAGTGTATTCTGAGAGAGCAAGCCTCTCTGAGCAGCCATAATGTGCAGCACCATTGTTTTTTCTCGACTAGTCCTATTCTCTGCATCATCCAATCAGAGTTCAAAAATGGCTAAAAGTGTCTTAGGAGTTTGCTCCTTGGACGTGTTGTTTTCTGTAAAAAGAGTGCAGATCAAGATGGAAGGGAATGTGTGACTTCCCCACCTGTCATGAGGCATCTACTCCTGGGCGTGAGTTTGGTTGGAGGTTATCATCCTTCAGTGAGTCTTGGTGGGTGTTTAGGCTCAAGTTCCCAGTTAACTCTGGCCCCCCTTCACCAGAAGTCCAACTTTGCTTCCAAAGTAGCCAAGCACAGCCAAAAAGCTACTTTGCTGTGCCTGTTAGGGAAAAACTGCCCATGCCCACGAGCAGGTTTGGCTCACTTACTTCCTCATGCTTCTGGGCTGGGAGAGAACTGCGATTACAAATTCAAAGAGGTCAAGAGAGGAGAAAAAGGCTGAGGACTCCCCCAGGAGATCTCTCTTTCTCTCTTAAAGCAGGAAATATATTAATGAAAGGCAGTTAGGCCAGTGATAAATATTTTTAAGACTTAGCCTCCCAGTGTGGACTTGTCAGTCACAATGTTGTCTAAACGAATTGCTGGGGCCTCAAAGCCGCGCAGGCTAGGAGTCCAGATAACATGACAGTGTGTTCCTCTCAGGGTAAAATGAAACGAAGTCCTTAGTTATTTGACTAAATTAATTGCTCCATTTGTAAAAAAAGAAAAAAAAATCAAACCTCTGCTGTAAGTAATTCTAGCTGAGAGAAGTGTTTTTTCTTTCTTCTCAGCAACAGAGAAAAAGAACTCGGAAAACACAAGCATTTCATAAGCAGAAACTGAGACACTTGAGTTTGCATGCAGAGAGGAAGCATTTCTAAGCACTCATCCTTGAACCTGGATTGCATACCTTCTTGGAACCCTGTAGTTGACATTGGTGAAGACAATATAAACAAGTTGCCTTCTTCTGCAAGGATACCATTGCCAACCTTGAGTCTATTTTAAGTGTCTTTGATCTAAGGAGGGGAAAATAAAATAGACTACACAATACCTTCCAATAGCTTGGATGGAACGTGCTAGGTGGGTAAGGAGGTAAGAATGGTAGTCATCATAAGCCCCAGTCTAACCTCACTCTTTAACACACCAGCATTGCTTTGACATCTGAAAAAGTCACTGTAAGCCAGTATTTGTGTCCCAATCCAGGTTTACAATAGTTGATTTTCCTCACGTTTGCCTTCAGTGAAAATTAACTACTAGATGCCTTCCTGCCCGTATTTCTTTCAAGTAGTTAATATGACGTAATACCTGAAGTTTTATAATGGAAGACTTCGTCATCATATCTTTATGAGCAATGCTACAACTTAACATAAATATCAGGTTTTATTTGAGAGGGAGAGAGTAGTTCTCCTACATAAATATGGCCTGGGCAAAATGGTTAAATCTGCAGTTCATCTTTATAATCATGGAAAATGAAAAGAAAACAGAAGACATGCAGATAAATTATTTTCTTCAAAGCCAGAAGCAAAGTGTGTACAGCAAGCACAGATTGCTGAAATAACAAGAATAAATCTATTTCATTTTTTTCCTGAATATAATGTGTTTATTAAAGCTGGCCTTATTTGACAAGCACTCTGCTCCGATACAAACTGCATGAAGGTGAACACATTTTTTTGCACTTGTGATTAATATATTTGAAGAGTAAAATCCGTGAATCATTTAGGCAAATCACTCCAGGAGTGGTAAGGATACATTTTCACCCTTTAATCTGTATTATAAATAATCCTTCACTTCCGTTACACTAAATAACTACAGCTGCTTTTACCTCAGAATCATTCCTAATGAGGGAAAATTGCATAGTGACACATGTTTATCTTTTTAATACCTATAGGCAAAAGATATAAAGTAGACATCTGGGAAGCTAGTGGAGCCCAGAACGCTTATGAACCAGTCCTGGAAGAAGGGACATATCCGCTTGTGTGGATCCATGAAGTCAAGAAGCTGAAGGGAGGGGTGGAAGGGGTAGACATTGATACATGAGTTTCTGTGGGTGTTGAAGTTGACTTGAAAGGCTGATACTGGAAATCCAGCACCCTGGGTGGGATAGTGGATTAAACACGAGGGTACTAACAGTGATGTCAGTGGCTCAAACCCACCAGCTGTCCTCTGAGAGAATGATGAAGCTGGGTGCTCCTGCAAAGATGAGCAGTCTTGAAAGCCCTCAGGGATACCTCTGTCCTGTCTGGTAGGTTTGCTTGGAGTGGAAGTTGGCTGGAGGGCACTTGCAGTGGTAGAGAACTGTACATCTCCATTTATAACAGATGGACTTAGGGACGGACGCTGTGTCAATGCATTCCATTCAGGGCCTTTCTCCTTTTTTGCTGACCCTACATTTTTTCAGACATGGTGTCCTTCTCCAGATACTGGTCTCTCCTGCAAACATATCCACAGCATGTGAGACCAAGTCTTTCTATTGTCAAATCTAAGGGACATTCTGGCTGTACATCTTCTAAAACAGAAGTCCATGTTTCTGTCAGTACATGTGTGTTAGTTTGGGTTGACTAAGAAACAAATCAAGGGACACTCATATATATGAGAGAGTTCTATATCCAAGAATCATTGTATATTAAGAAAACATCCCAGCCCAGTCCAGATTGAGTCCATAAGTCCAGTATTAGCCTATATGTCTAGGACCAGTCTATAAAGTCCTCTTCAGACTCATGCAACACATGCAGTGATGCTGAACGCAGGAAGATCACAGGTCAGTGGGTGGAAGTCTTATGGATCCAGTGTTGGTGGAAGCATCTCAGTGCTGGCATGGTCTCCACATGGCTTTTCAGCAGGAAGGTAAAGCAGAGAGAGAGAGAATCCTCACAGGTTTCAGTAAGTCTCCAAATGGCTTGTCAACAGGAAGACAAAGGCAAAGAGAGAGAAAGCAAGTTCTGAGATTCCTCATGAGAAGGATATGCCTACAAAGAGGCATCTTCTCTTAATACCCTTAAGTTGACATAGGTTATGTAATGACCATAACCACTTCCCCTTCTCAGCCATGATTAAAATGCTTTCAAAAAATCATTTTCTTGTATAACTCTTAGCACTATCCATCCATCCATCCATCCATCTATCCATCCATCCATCGTGTCCAAGCACATTTGTACATTTGTTCCACTCATCATTCTCAAAACATTTTCTTTCTACTTGAATCCTTGGTATCAGCTCCTCATTTTCCCCCATCCCTCCTCACTTCCCCCTCTATCATGAACCCTTGATAGTTTATAAATTATTATTATTTTGTCATATCTCACATTGTCTGATATCTCTCTTCATTCATTTCTCCGTTGCCCATACCCCAGGGAGGAGACTATATGTAGACCCTTATAATAACTTCCTCCTTTCTATACTCCAGGTCCCCAACTCAACACACACACATCGGTATCACCACTCTCACTATTGGTCCTGAAGGGATCATTTGCCCTGGACTCCCCGTGTTTCCAGTTCCTATCTGTACCAGTGTACATCCTCTGATCTAGCCAGATTTATAAGGTAAACTTAGGATCATGACAGTGGATTGGGGAAAGGAAATATTTAAGAACTAGAGGAAAGTTGTATGTTTCATTGTTGCTATACTGCACTCTGACTGGCTCATTTCCTCCCCACGACTCTTCTGTAAGGGGATGTCCGGTTACCTACAGATGAACTTTGGATCCCCAGTCTGCACTCCTTCTCATTCACAATGATATGTTTTTATGTTCTTTGATGCCTGGTGCCTTATCCCTTTGACACCTTGTGGTCACACAAGCTGGTGTGCTTCGTCCATGTGGTCTTTATTGCTTCTGAGTTAGGTAGCCACTTGTTTACCTGGTTAAGTTGCTTTTAAAAAGAGTTGTTTAATCACAATCAGTTCTAGTACTTCATTCCCCCCCCTAAATTCATTGTTTGCTCCTGAAATCCCCTCTCCCTCCCTATCTCTGACCTCCCCATTACATCTCCTATAAGCCTTTGCATCAGTTACTATCTCAATGTATCCACTCCTTCTGTGCTTCACAAACTGGAAAACTCAACAGAATCAATAGTGGAAAAAGTGAAATAAAGTGATAAGGATATAATAATAATAATACAAAGATGAAATTACAAATAATGAGTATGAAATAAAATACCACCATCAATATTTTAAAAGCCAGGAAACAATATTTTGTCATTGAACAAGCAAGAAATACTTGCACTTAGAACAAAATCAGATTTGGTCCAAGGGAGATCAGTGACCAAGTATCAAGTTCCATCCAGCATAATCGAGCTTACAATGATCTCTAGCTGATGACAGTAAGGCTGCTTGAGACCCTTGCCCGTGGCTAGAGGGGATCTACAAGTGTCTTAATCTGAAATACACTCTGCTGATGGGTTTTGGGCTCCCATGTCAGCTCCATAGGTTTCTACCAATTGAGTGTTCACAATTTAAGTTCTGATACTTTTCCCTTCATCATATTTGAATTTTGTTATTGTCCTCATTTTCATATCACACAAGTTGGTGTGCGGCATCCATGTGGATTTAGTTGATTCCCCACTAAGATGGCCGCTTGTTCAAGACCTTTAAGACCCCAGACACTGTTCTGAAAGCCAGGCACCATCTGCTTTCTTCACCACACTTGGCTGTAGCACCCTTAACTTTGCTGATCATTTCATGGAGGTGAGTGTTGAGCAGGGCCATGTTACGGTGATTCTGGGTCCCTTTTCATTGGGCATCCAACAAACTGGCGGTTTCTCCCAAAGGTCCAATGATGGCCACTTCTGCAACTGTGGGACAGCCACTCTGCTTCCTCTCCTATCTGAGTACTCCAGGCGTCAGTCCAGGGGTGTAGGCAACTTTGAGACAGGGCTCAGCTCATTCAGTCAAGTCTCTATGCTAACTCCTTCTGGTGTAACCCCTGAGATAAGCCATGATGCTTGCAAAGTTGACTTCCAAAGTCATCATGGTTATTTGTCCAAGGCATGGTTCACCAAGGGTTCAGTAGAAACGTATTTGTAGTGCCTACCCAGGAAAATAAAATAGGGGCTTTATTGTCTCCCCAGTTTCCCTACAAACATTTGGGCATTGTATTATCTCTTTTTTAAGAATAAGCATTGTTATTGTGAGCTCTTACAGTTCTTATAATAACTCATGCATACATCCATCATGTCAAGCACATTTGTACATACGTTGCCATCATCATTTTCAAAACATTTTCTTTCTACCTGAACCCTTGGTATGAGCTCATTTCCTCCCTCCCCCCCCTCCCTCATAAACCCTTGATAATTAATTAATATTTTTCATGTCTTTCACTGACTACTGTCTCCCTTCATTCACTTTTCTGTTGTCTGTCCTGGGGAAGGGGTTATATATAGATCATTTTGAGCTGTTCCCCCTTCCTCTACCATTTCCCTCCTGGTATTGCTACTCTCAATATTGGTCCTGAGGGGTTTACTTATTCTGATTCCCTGTGTTGATAGCTCTTATTTGTACTAGTGTACATGTTGTGGTCTTATAGGATTTGTAAGGTAGAAGTTGAGGTCATGATAGTAGGGGAGAAGAGACATTAAAGTGCTAAAGCAAAGTTGTATGTTTCATTGGTGCTATACTATATGCTGACTGGCTTCTCTCTTCCTTGTGACCTTCTTTAAGGGGATGTCCAGTTGTTTACAGATGAGCTTTGGGGCTCAACTTCACATTCCCCTTATTCACACTGACATGACTTTTTGTCATGGAGCTTTGATGTTGATGCCTGATACCTGATCCCATGAATATCTCAAGATCACATAGACTGGTGTGCTTCTTCCATGTGGGCTTTGTTACTTCTCAGATAGATGGCCACTTGTTTATCTTCAAGTCTTGAAGACTCCAGATGCTATATCTTTTGATATCCTTGCATCATCAATTTTCTTTGCACCACATTTGCTGTGCACCCTTTTTGTCTTCAGCAATCATGTCAGACAAGGTGAATATCACAGAATGCCAGGCTATTAGAGCAGTGTTCTTGCATTGAGGGAGTACTTGAGTGGAGACCCAATGTCTGTCTGCTGCATTAATACTTAACTAATAATTATACATTCATAGATCTGTTTCCCTATTATTATACACATATGCATATATATTTACTTATGCACAATGCCTGCATTTAAACCTCTATAAATGCCCTTTACCTTCTAGTTCTTTTCTCTATTTCCTTTTACTTTACTCTTGTCCCACTCTCATTTGGGCTTCATTTGGGTTTCAGTAATTCCTCTCGGTGACAATGCCCTTGATCAAGCCCCACCAGGCATCCTATGCCCTCCTTGCCAATGATTTTTATATCACTTGATGTTCCCTTATCCCTAGGTTTGTTAACAGCCCCTTTCCTCCACCTTCCCCTCCACCCTTAACCCCTTCCCGACCAGTGTCCTCCATGAACCACTGATCCTGTTGTTTTCACCTCTGAGTTGTTTATCCTACCTATCTTATGTAGATAGACGAGCTGAGACAACAATAAGCACAAAAACAAGACAGAGAGACTGAGCCCCAGTGGTGTAAGTGGTTGAAGGCAGGGCTGCGGCCCACGAGTTTGGCAGTTCAAATCCAGCAGTGGGTCTCAGGAGCAGCGCTGGGTTGCTCCCATGACCATTGAGACAGTAATGCTTCCCCCTCCCCAAAACAAACAATCAAGACAGAGAAAAACAAAAGAAAACAAAGCAACAACAAAACCAATAGATTTAAAAAAAGAAAAGTCTATAAATAGTTCCAGGTCTGTTCAACTTTAGGAGTGTTTTCTAGTTGAGTCTAATGAGGCCCCAAAGTCTAGCTTCTGTATTCTCTGGGGACTTCATTTCTTTGCTCCCCTTCTTTCTCTGTTGTATGCCCTTAGCATTTGGACCCAGTGTTGTATGATCAGAAAGGACAAAATTCCCACACTATACCTCCACTGTGGTCTCTCATGGTACTATGAGTCAGTGAGACATGTCATGGGGCTTGCCCTATGGTCCTCTCCATGCATTGGCTGTTCTAAGCAGGAATATCGTCCTCAGGGCTTGGTGGTCCAGAATGTGTTCCACCCTCTCTCCTTCACTCTTCATTTGCTCCTATGTATTCTGATCAGATGCATCCCTCTCTCTGACCAATAGCTTCAGTACTGTCCTCTGAAGTGAATTATTGGGGGGGGGGGCGGGGCGGGGCAGAGGGAGGAAAGTTGTTCATGTAATTGAAATTGGGGCCAGTCTCGCAAACCTCTTGATTGGTTCCCTGCTTGGGAACCATATTGGTTTCATGCCAATATGTTGTATTCATGTCTTGGTGCACCAGATGAAAGTTTGGTCCCTCTCTCCTGCTCCTGTGGAGATAAAGCAATACTCTACCCTTGGATGGGATAGTGCCCTGTTCCCCCACTACCCTGTTTTCTTTTCTTTCTTTTCCTTTCCTTTCCTTTCCCATCTCCTTCCTCCCTTTCTCCCTCCCTCCTTCCCTCCCTCCCTCCCCTCCCTCTTTCCTTCCCTCCCTTCCTTACCTTACTTTAGATTACTTTCCCTTCCTTTTTAGTCGACTGCCATATGTATTCCTGAATTGGGTCTGGCCCTGCCATAACACCTGAACCTTATCCCAGGAATGTATGTACTATGTAAACTTAAGTATAAGCTGACCTGAATATCAGCCGAGGCACCTAATTTTACCATAAAAACTGCATTAAAATGTGCTGAAAAGTTCGGCTTATACATGGGCATATATAGTATATAGTTTTCCCCTATGCCCCTTTTGCATTTTTAATTTTATGTCAGCAGACTTATGCTGTGCTTGACCTTTTGTGCTTGGCTTACTTCACTTATCATAATTTTCTTCAATGCTTCCAATGCAGCAATATGCTTCATGTGTTCATCAATACTTTTTAAGGATACTTAGTACTCCATTGTTTGTATTTTAATATCACATATTTTAATCCATTCATCCGTTGAGGGAAATTTGGGTTGTTCCCAACTCCTTGCAATTGTGAACTGGGCTGTAATGAACAATGGAGCACGGATATCTGGCCATGGCTTGTTTCTTGCCTCTTCAGGGCATATGTCGTAGGGGTGTGTTGCATTCCCTGGTAGCTGTATTTCCATCTGTCTTATATTTTGCCAGATAGTTTTTCATAATAGCTGTTATACCTACAGGTCCACTAGCAGTGGATGAGAGTTCCTATCTCACTTAAACCCCTCCACACTTGTTAGTTTCTGATTTTTTTGAATTGGGCTATCTTTGAGGGTATTAGGTGGTATCTCATAGTTGTTTAAATTTGAATTTCTCTTATGGATAATGATTGGGTACATTTTCTCATATGTTTATTGGCCATTCAGATTTCTGCCCTTGTGAAACTGCTTTCAGATCCTTTGCCCACCTTCTCAGTGGGCAATTTGTTTTTTTCTTATTTTAAGCTAGCAGAGTATTGTAGATTTTAGTACTAAGGCCTATGTGTGATGTATCAATGCTAAAAATGTTTTCCCAGTCTGTGGGCTCTCTTACTACTCTCTTGGTAAATTCTTCCAATGTACACAGGCACTTTATCTTCAGGATATCCCACTTGTCAATTTGTAACTCTTCTGTGTTTATCTCCTTCCCTATTTGCGATAGCCTAGGTTATCGGCATCAAAGTTCTCAGGTTGGTCCCAATTTCCTCATTGATGGCCCTAATAGTTTGGGGTTTTACCTCAAGGTCTGTGATCCACCTTGAGTTTATTCTTGCACATGGAAGGATCTGACTTCATTTTTCTTCAGGCAGATATCCATTTTTTCCAACCCCACTTGTTGAAGAGGGCATCTGCTTCTGAATTGATAATTCATGAGCCCTTATTAAAGATCAGTTGTTTGTATGCTGATGATTTTATTTCTGGATTTTCAGTTCATACTCTCGTCTGAGTATGTCATATCAATACCATGAAGTTTGATCACTGTGACTGTATGATATGTGCTAAAGTCAGGTGAAGCACGTCCTCCAACTCTGTCCTTCTTCTTGAGGAGTTGTCTGCTAATTCTGGGCTTCTTTCCTCTCCAGATAAGTTGGTAATCAGTTTTTTCCAATTCTTTGAAGAAAGATGATGGTATTTGTATTGGGATAGCATTAAACTTACATAGTGCCTTAGGCCAAACTGACATCTTTATTATATCTGATCCACGAGCATGGGATATTTTTCCATTTATTGAGATCACTCTTGCTTTCTTGGATAGTGTTTTGTAGTTTTCCAAGTATAAATCTTTAGCTATTTTAGTCAGGTATATCCCTAGATATTTCAATTTGTGCTTGACTATTGTGAAGGATACTATCTTTTTTGGTGCTATTTTCTCTTCCGTGGCCTTGTCTGAGGTGTATAGTTGTCCAGTAGAATTCTGTTGGTTGATCTTGTATCCTGCTACTCTGCCATATTCCTTTGTCACTTTCAGCACTCCCCTCGGGGGCACTTTTGGGGTTTTCTATATATAAAATAATATCATCTGTGAATGTGACAATTTCACCTCTTCCTTCCCGGACAAATAACTTTGTTGTTCTTCCTTTGCCTTATGCTGTTAGCAAGGACCTCCAGTATGAACTTAAAATAAGAGTGGGGACAAAGGGAAACCTTCTCTGGTCCCCTTTATCAGTAGGATTGTTTTCATCTTTTCTCCATTGACCACCATGTCTGTTGTTTTTTCATATGTAGCTTGAGGAATATTCCTTCCATTCCTATCTTCTTGAGAAGGAATTGGTTATGAAAATTGTTGAATACTTTTTCTGCAACTATAGATATTATCACATAGTCCTTATAATTTTTCATGTCAATGTGGCAAAAAGCACTGATGGCCTATCATATGTTGAACCACTCCTGCATCTCAGGTATGAACCCCACTTGGTCATGGTGAATTATTTGTTTTATTTACTTTAATATTCTATTGACCCGTATTTTGTTAAGAATTTTTGCATCAATGTTCATTAGGGATATTAGTCTGTTGTTCTCAATTCTTCTGGGATCCTTGCCTGCTTTAGGTATTAGAGTTATATGACCTTCATAGAAAGAGTTTGGGAGTTTGCCATATTTTTCTATGATCTAGAAAAGTATGTGCAGGATTGGTGTCACTTCTTCCCTGAATGCTTGGTAGAATGCTTAGTGTAATTTGGTCCAGGACATTTTTTGGATGGTCATCCCTTGATAACCTTGTCTATTTCTTCTATTGCTGTGGGTATGTTGAGATTCTTTATGTCCTTTGGGGATAGTCTAGGCAAGTATTGTTTTTCCAAGTATTTGTCCAAGTCTTCCAAGATGTTGAATTCATTGGAGTACAGTCCTTTGGAGTACTATGTAATTATCCTTTTGATTCATTAGGGTCTGTGGTAATGTCCCCTCTTTCATCCCTTATCCTTGCTGTTGAAATTTGTTCCTTCCTTTCTATGGTTGGGTTTCCAGTGGTTTATGGATTCTGTTAATACTTTCAAAGAACCAACTTTTGACTGCATCAATAATTTCCATTGTTTTCTTGTTTTCCCTCTCATGAATCTCAGCCCTTATTTTAAAATTTTTATTATTTCTTTTCTTTTGCAATTAATAAGATTGCCCCATTGTTTCTGCTCTAATTGCTAAACCTTTTGTGTCAGCATATCAATCATAGGTCTCCCCTCCTTTTTCAGGTGTGCATGTATTGCTATCAGATTTTCTCTGATAACTGCCTTTGCTGTGTCCAAATGTTTTGGCAAATTGTATCCTCATTCTTGTTGCTTTCTAGAAATATCTTAATTTCATCTCTGATCTGGGCCATTACCTACTCCTTTTGCAATAGAGAGTTATTCATCCTCCAAATGTTTGTTCTTGTTTTTTTAATTGTCCATTTGTTGATTTCTAGCCTTATTGCCTAGTGGCTAGAGAGAAAATCTGTATGATGTCTATGCACTTGAATTTACACAGATTCAAATTGTGTCCCAACATGTAGTCTATCTTCAAGTATGTACCATGTGGACTTGAAAAGAATGAATTTTTAAAATTTGAGTGGAGAGTCCTGAAAATACCTATAAGGTCAAGTTGTCTAATTGTTGTGTTTAGATCTGTAGCCTCCTTGTTAAGCATTTTCCCTGTAATCAGTCTTTCTCAGAGTGATATATTAAGTCACCTACTATAATTATTGAGCCTGTGATATTTTTTTCCATTTTTTGGAACGTGTCACTGATGAATTTCATGGGTCTCTCATTGGGCATGTAGATATGCTCACTTGTTCTTGGTCCACTGTTCCCTTGAACATAATACAGTGCCACCCTCCTTATCTCTTGTTATGGCTTGCACCTTGAGATCAATTTTGCCTAAAATTAGGATCGCAACCCCTGCTTTTTTTTAAATTGCCATTTGCTTGGTATGTTTTTCTCCAGCCGTTGATTCCCAGCCTACTTTTGTCTGGAATCTTGAGATGTATCTCCTACAGAGAGCAGATCAAGGAGTTCTAAGCCAGTCAACTCACCTCTGCCTTTTAATGATTGAGTTCAGACCATTGATATTCAGGGTTATTACACGCAACTGTGGACTCTGTGATGTCACCTCGTACTTTTGTGTTGGGTGTTTCTTACCTCCCTTTCTTATTATTATGTTGTGTGTGTGTGTGGTTCAGTCTTGCCTTCCTTCCACCATTGAGTCAATGCTATCTTGGGGGCTGTTTTCTCTTGGTTGTCTTCTGGGTGGAGTTGGTCTATGTGGTTGTCTCTTATTTGTACTTGGTGAGTCTTGCTCTGGCCATAGTGAGTTGGCAAGGATCTTTTGTAGGGCTGGATTTCTTTTAATGCAATCTTTGAGTTTTCCTTGTTTGGAAAGACTCTTCTCCATCTATCTTAATAGATAATTTGACTGGATAGAGTATACTTGAGTTTGCATTATTTTCCTTCTATTTTTGGAATATGTTACTCCATTCTCTCCTCTTCATAGTATCTGCTGATAGATATGGGTATATTCTTATTTGGGTGCCTTTGTAGGTGACTGCTTGTCTTGTCTTAGTTGTTCTTAAGTTTTCTCCTTTTCCTCAAAGTTGGATAGTTTAACTATTGTATGCTTTGGTGATTTCTTCCTGGGATTCAGTCTAGCTGGTGTTCTTTTGGCCTCCTGAATGGTTGCCTGGTTTTCATTTATTAAACTGGGGTCGTTTTCTTCTAAGAATTCCCATGCTATTTTTGCTGTTGACTTGTTCATTGTGTCTTGTTATAGTAGTCCAACTATTCTAATGTTGTTTCTCTTCATAGAATCAGGCATGGCTCTCAGATTTTCTTCAAATTCTCTGATTTTCTTATTTGACTGCTTTTTCCTTTTGTTGAAGCTTGCCTGGCTATAGTCTAGGTCACTCATGTGATTGTCTGCCTCCTTAAGTAGGTTGGCAAAGTCTGGGCATTTGCTACGGACTGATTATTTCATTGCTTAGGTCTTGTATCATTTCATCCCTTTTCTGCATTGCTTCTCTCATATCCTGTGACTCCAAGCAGCATTCTGAAGATTTTTGTTGTGTGGGCGGGCATCACTGCCCCCTGGTGGGAATAGGCGGCCCAGCCTCGATCCTGAAGAGCTGCTGCTGGATATGAACCACCAACCCTGTGGGCTGCAGTCCCGCACACAACCACTATGACACAAGGCATAGTGAAGATTTCTTTCTGTGGTAGATCAATGCCTGTTTCTTCTATACACATTATCAAGTTCAGTACTTCTTCTGACATTGCTTCTTTTTTTTATCCTGTTTTTTTCATTGAGGTTGTTGTGGCTGGTTGTTGTTTGTGTATCATTTTAAAAAAAACCAGAGTCAAAGAGCACGGGGTTCTCTCTTTGGGAAGCTCTTAGGACTACTTCTTTGAACCTCCTGCAACTAAATGCATGGCAGGATTGGACTACTATATCCCCCCACTGCAGTCTCACTCTTCTCTAGCCAACCAGTATTCTGTTATTTGGAGAGTAACAATACCCTCCAAATGTTGGATGGTGCTCTCAGAGGATGCTGGTTGGTTGATTGTGGACCTGAGAGGATGGTGATGCACTGCCATGTGATTGCTGCAGAGCATTGGTGGGTGTGCCTGCTTTAGTGTAGAGTATTATGGATGATAGGCAGAATTGCCCTAGTTGGCAAGATTGCTGCACAAGTTCACAAGCAGTGTGGAGTGCTGGAAAGAGCTGGTACAGCTGCCTTAGGCTGTGTGAAGCACTTCAGCAGACCAAAAGAAGTTCCTTCAGCCATTTGAAGGGCCTCAGAGGATGGGCAGGTGACCCTCCCCCCCTCCCCAGCCACATGAAATGTCATGGAAGATGGGCAGAGGTTCCCCAAGTTGAATGGAGTGCCACAAAGTGGGGGCAGGTGTTACCCAACCATGTAGAGGGCCTTGGAGAGTAGGTAGGTGTTCCCCACAACCATTTGAGGTGTGGCAGAAGGTGGGAGGTATATTCCTGCTGAGTGTATAAGGCTGCAGAGGGTGG